>PVHX01010526.1:0-57501 GCA_004024805.1 Geosciurus inauris
AGTTGAACTTACTGTTATTTCCATCCACACTGTCTTAATGACCAATATTGTTCCCCAAATTGATTCTTAAATCATAGAATAAAAAATGACAGTAATTTCTCTCACAAGCACCATGTTTAGAAGATTGTGTCAATCACTAGGTGGCCTTTCTTAACTAATCCTTAAAATGACTGTTGTTTCTTAAAAAGGCATATGTAATGGCCAGTCAATGGTTCATTAGCAAGGACTCATCACTGGCTACTAGAATGACCTGACCCAAGTCAAAGCAAGAATAGAATGAAAGAATTGGTCTTTCAGCAGTCCGTACTACAGATTTTGAAATACAGAATGAGTACCCCAATCTAAAAATCCAAAATATGAAGTAACCCCAAATTAAAAACTTTTGTATAGGTACCACATGGCACAGATAGAAAATTCTAGATCTGACTTTGGGGCATGTTGTGGTCAAACACAGATGCAAAAAAGCATCATATTAAACAGCCTACAAGCTATGTGTATAAAAGTAAATGAACAATATAAATGAATTTCATGTTTATCCTTCAGTACCATTGCCAAGATATCTCATATGCAAATATAGTATTCCAAAATCAAAGAAAGAATCCTGAGATCCAAAACATTTCTGGTCCACAGCATTTTAGATGAGAAATGCTCAACCTATATTTAAGAGTCCATCAACTTTAATCGACCTTGGACCAAGAATTAGGAGGAACTTATTCTTGATGGATTGAAGTTTTCATCAGATCCCTAAGTACTAAGACATGTAGTGAATTTATGTCAAACCAAGCATATTCATTTTAGTGTCATTTACTGTGAGATTATATTCTTTCCACTTTTGTTAATGTCATTTTCCTGATGAAGTAATGTGTCTAGCAACTTTTTTCTTTTATTGTAATTAATGCTTTTACTTGAGTAAAACAAAAACATACAGTCCTAATGGATTCCCAAAGTTTCTTTTGAAATTTTATTAGTCTGTGAAATTCAAAATTCTGAGGAAGTATGTTATATCATTAAGAAATGCATTTAGGAGTGGGTTGGGGGTGTAACCCAGTGGTACAGCACTTGTCTATCATGTCTGAGTCCCTGGATTTGATCCTCAACACCACACACACATACATAAAGTGCTTTTATATGCACTATGAAGAGAATGTGTGAGGTATTTCCCTGGAAAACTGCTCTTAGCATGTCAAATCATCAAGATATTTTAGGTTCTTTTTTCTAGGAATAATGGACAGTTGCATCTGGCAGTCTGACTTGAAATCTAAAGCAAATAAAAAATAAAGAAATAAAAAGCAAAACAAATAAACTTCCCACCAGGATAATAAAGGAAGGTCAAATGAAGTAAGTTTTCTTATCTTTTGATTATTCCTCCTTCCATGTCTTCATTTCAGCATTTGGAAGGTATCACTAATTCTGCAATAAGTGTCTTTGCTAATTATGCAGATTTACTTTCACTAATCCAACAAATTTCTGTGGAGCACCTGCTATGAAATAGATGTTACATTAAGCCACCAGAAATAAAATGGTCAGCCTAACAGACAAATCTCATAGCACTTAAAGTCTCATGGGGTATAATTTCTTCTCAAATTGGATTTTGGCAAAAGAATTGTTGCTTAACAAGATTCTTTGGTTGCAATCAGAGAAGTCTAGTTAAAAGGAGGTTTATTGATAGGATACAAATTCATCTATAAATTTTCACTCCAAGAACATAGTATCAAAAAAAATGATCCTATCTGCTCTCTCTGGGACTGTACAGACTTCAGTTTCTGTTCTTCTCTGTTGCACGGAGTGTTTTTACAATCCATTCTCTGTTGCAATCATTTCTCTATTATTTGTTTTTGTTCTACCTTAAAAACAATATTTTTGTGACTTTTTTCTATGCTTTTCTAATGTTGCTTAGCTCTTCTAAGAGCTTTATAAGAAAAACAAGGCCATGAAAATATTGTTATCTGTATATGTATTTCCTAAAGTGGAAATATATAAAATAAATAAATATATATATATATATATATATATATATATATATTCACATGTGCGCACACACACACACACACACACTAGGGCTAGAATCATAGAATCGTGTATGTACATATGTATGTATATGTGTGTACATATGTGTATATATATATTTCACTTTTATATCCACTATTTATTCTCTATTCTTTATTATTTCCTCAATTCTCAATATATAATTTAATTGATAATCCTAATGAATGCCAATCTCAAGCTTTCCATCCATATTGTAATGAACAGTAGCCATAGACAACAGGATCATGTGTTAACAAACATCTCCTCTGTTTGCAATTGCTTTTTTTTAAGTTGAAGCAAAAATGATGGAATGAGATGGACATCACTACCCTAGATCCATGCATGAAGACACAAATGGTGTGACACTATCTTGTTTGCAACCAGAGAGATGGAAAATTGAGCTCTATATATGTACTATGACTTGAAATGCATTTAAAAAATAAATTTAAAAAAAAGCATTCTGAGAAAAAAAAAAGTTGAAAAGCACATGTGTACCAAGTAAAAATGTATGGATAGAATCACATATTTGTAAATAGATAAAATTCATGACCTAAAACCATACTTAAATTATACTTCAGAGGACACCAGTAATGTGAGGTATACTAGTGATGATCTTTGTCTAGGATGATCTTTGCTCTATGGGTGGAACAGCCCCTCAACTACACATAACAACCAGGGTTTCAGTAGAGCACTGGTATGACAGAGAGGACCAGTCCCCACTCACTCCAGAAAGACAAGAAGACTTATATCTTTTTCATCCCTATTCAGAAGTTCTGTGCAGTTACAAGAAACACAATGTGATGAACATGTGAATGTCCCATTGCAATGGCAGACGCTGCTCTTGCCGCGTGTGATCTAGCGTCAGCTCTTCAGGACTCCAACAGTTCTCAGTTCTCATGGTTAGATGTATGGAAGTATGTGTGGTAATGAAAGTGGGGGGGAAATAAAGCAAAAGAAGCGACAAAGGGACAACGTTTGTCATCTAGGCATTTGGGATGCAGAGTGTTATGATTTAGATGCGGTGTCCCCCGAAAGCTCATGTGAGACAATGAAAGAAGGTTTGGGGGAGAAATGATTGGGTTATAGCCTTAGCCTAATCAGTGAGTTAATCCCTGCTGGAATTAAATGAAGTGGTAGGATGTGCCTGGAGGAGATGGGAATTGGGGTATCGCTTTGGGGTATATATTTGTATCTGGTGAGTGCAGTCTCTCTCTCTCTCTCTCTCTGCTTTCTGATCACTGTGATGTGAGCTGCTTCCCTCTGCCACCCTCTCCTGCCATGATGATGTTCAGCCTCATCTCAAGACCCAAGAAATGGAGCCAGGCTTCTATGGACTAAGAACTCTGAACTGTGAGCCGTCAAATAAACTTTTCCACCTCTATAGTTGTTCTGATCAAATCCTTTAGTCATAGCAGTGAAAATCTAATTAAAACATAGAGTTTATAAGCACTTTGTATAAGTGGAAATAGTGTTGTGTACATCTGTAATGAGAGAAAGGGTCAGTTATACGTACAGAAGTAATCAATAAGATATTATAAAGGTGAGTATAAAATGATAAACAAATTGCCTAATGCATAGATTACACTGTGTTCACAATGTGGAATAATAGCCCCAAAGGAAAAAATTTGTTCTTACAAGTAAAAATGGTTAAAATCACAATGGGTTGTGGTCCTCCAAAGGGTTAGTTTATATAATCAAATATTATGGTACATTAATTGTACTGAAATAGTGTGTTATGGGTGTTGATTAGGAAAAAAAGTCTAAAAATGTTCCTTACCAAAGCAAATAATGGAAAAAAGGTTAACAAACACTGAATTTTGTCCAACATGGTAATCATTTTGGACTGATGATGATGTTGGTAGCAATGGCTCAAGTGAAAGCAACCAGTGCTCAGCTCAGTGAAGAGGATGAGTGTGGCAATCAGGTGCTCCAAGTCAAAGCCATATGCTAAGTATGAGTGTATTTGTGGAGGCATAGGGGGGCATGTCGGAGACATGGCATGCTTAATCTGAAAAAAATTTAAATATTTTCTTTAGAAATTAAAGACTACATGGACATTTCATCATGGACCTCTATGTGACCATCCCCCTATGTAAGCAACTTCAAACTGAAGAACTTCTTCATGTGGTGTTGGAACAAGATCAAAGGAAAATGTTAAGAATGCTTTCTATGTAGTCTTTGTGGAAAGTTCTCTGGCATTGGTAAGATATATGGAAGATGAAAAGACAAAACCCAATGATAGACACTCTGGTTAGAAGGGGGAAGGCAAGAGGGAAACTGGATGAAATGGGGACATGAATGCAGAAGTCCGTTTCCTGTGACTGCTCAGCAGTATAAAAGCGCCATCAATGGAAGGATGAGGAGTGATGGAGGCCACACTGAGTAAAAGACCAGCATATGGTAGGATGTGTCCCCATCATGCAATAATCTCATCTGAAACACCTGTGAAAGAGCTAGGTCAGAATCTCATAATGTGCCAATTATTGGCATCAGATATGTTAAGTTCACCAAACTCAGAGCTTATTGGAATTTTTAATAGTGAGTTCCTGATAATTCCAGCTTCCTCTTCACCTCTAACCATCTGAGCCTCTAGATAATTGATTTGACAGAAAAGCTTATATGAACTCTCTGTATATATACAACACATGAATGTGAACAATAAGGAAAATAAAGGAGAAAGTAAAAATGAATTTATGTATATTAAAGACTACATGCCTCTATTCAAACAATTACTGAATAGACAAGAAAAAAGTTCCACTTATATGAGTTGAACTAAAAGTTGACTGTGAAATAATTGATCTGTCAAATATGAACATGACATGGTATTTTCCAGAATTAATTTCAACAATATTTTCCATTACCTAGGTTGGCATTTTTTTTTCATCAATAATTGGGGTCTACCAAGCATACAGTCTCATTGCAAGTAAATAAGGTGGTAGTTCAGTTTCCCTCTGTCTTGTGGATGTCTTTTCTGTGGAAGTGAGGCACCAATTTATACCATCTCATTGTCCCTGTAAGAGAATGGAAGTTGAGCTTCCTGATAGCATCTAGAGATGCCTGCAAGATAGAAATGATAGAACTGAACCACAGTGCTATGTTGCTTCAGGGTAGAGGCAGAAGTTGAGTTCCCTGCTGGTCTTCAGTTCCATGGTGGTGGTGCTCACCAATATCAGATAAAGGGATGGAGCAAGTGAAGTGGCAAATAACCTGCTTCCTCCCATCTCCTTGCACCTAGTGAAGTCAGACAGAAATGGAGTCTACACTCCCTACCACATCCTGCTCACAACATCATGCAAAGGCACAGAGCCAAATAATCCTACTTTATACTGCCTTGTTCAGTTCCGTTATGTGGGTAAGATAGGGAGGTTCTCCTTCCCTTTGAGTCTCACAGAGAACAGGAATGAAGAGCCTTAATTTATATATCCTTATTCAGACTCATCTATGGGGGTTGGAGGATCAGTTCTCTCTGACATCAGGAGGGCAAGAGTGCAACCTCAAGGAGACAAGCCCAACCTTGCACAGCCTTGCTAAGTTCCACTGCCTGGTAGCAATGGTTGAGGTTTCTGTTAGATGTCACCAACACTATTAGCAAGGGGATCAGAGTATTAGAGAGAGGAGAAATTACACATGTCCAGAGAAATGAGAAATGAGAGTGCATTCTACTTTCCCAAGGCTGTGGATGTGTAGTTTCCTATTGGGTTTAGGATACTACAGTAGCTATTATCAAAATGGCATTCAGTTTATAGCCCACCCTTTTATTATCCTCCTGGCTAGGGGATTTTATTAATCAGTTTTTCACTTATTGACAGTTCTAGGCTGGAGGCTTCGTGTCAGGAAGCTGAGAAAGTCTATAAATAAATTTCTAAAAACTCACTACTACATCATTCCTCAAGTCTCAGTTCTAGGGATTTCCCACAGTTCCTTACCATGTGAAATGATTCCCAAATTGCCACTTATTTCCTCACAGCCAGGGAGAGAAGGAGAAAGAAAGAGAGATTCCAGTAGGAAGAACATTGCCATCACACAAGACAAAATCATATGATGACACAATTGTGTACATCACATCTCCTTCGCCATATTTTTTTATTAGAAGCAAGTTATATAGGTCCTCCCCTGTGCTCAAGGGAAAGGAATCACATAAGGCAAGAAGAACAGCAGATAAAGATCATGGGGTACCTAATGTATGTCTGTCACATACAGAAAAATTAAACATTTGTTGAAAAAATTGAATTTGAGATTCCCCAAAGAAATCTGACATTAACCAATTCAACTCAGAATAGAAAAGTAAAATGGGATAAATTTCCTATTTGTGGTATGCAAAGAGAGAAGCATTCAATAAAATGTATTAAGATTTGACTTGATTTATAAAAATTATGTTTCCTTATACATTTATCTGCATTGCTTATAGCATTTAATCCAAAGAGAAACTATAGGAAATGAAAGATGAAAAAACTGAAATAGTATATAAGGGCTTCTGAAGATTAGCTTCAGTCTCATTATATCTGGGCACATCTGTCAAGGTTCTTGATTTCTTTCAGATGAGGTAGAAAGACCTCTGACATTTCAAATGCACCATTCTAATCAAATCTCCTTTCTTTGGAATGATTTCAGAGAATATATTGCAGGCTTAAGGAAAGTCATGAATGTCTAACATTCCATGCACAATAGAACAACTTGGATGTGGAGGTAGGGAGGCAAACAAGATACTTTCTTGTGTGGTGATGATGAAGATAATGATGATGATCTGAGTTGCCTTTATGAAACTATATACCCTTTAAGACTGTTCTTTCCCTTCCCTAGAGTTTTAAGTGCAATTCATTTAAGCAGTTATTTGAGGCACTCTACGTTTAGCCAAACTATCTGTGGTAGTCAGAATAACTCCCACCCAAAGATAGCTACATCATAATTCTAGGATCTATAAATATTTTACTTGATATGGCAAAATGGACTGTGATTATATGATTAAGTTAACAAACTTAGGATAGGAAGATTTTTATATTTTTATTAATATATTTTTATTTTTTTCTTCTCTTTTATTTACTGGTTCTTTTTAGTTATCGATGACAGCAGAATCCATTTTGATATAATTATACAAACATGGAATATATCTTATTTTAGATAGGATCCCATTCTTATGTACATGGCAGTGGTATTCACTGTGTTGTTTTCATGTATGTACCTGGGAAAATTATGTCAGATTCCTTCCACTGTCTTTCCTTTGCTTATCCCCTCTCCCTTCCCTTCATTCCTCATGGTCTAATCTACTGCACTTCTATTCTTCCCCTCACCCTTCCCCTTAGCGTCCACAAAACAGAGAAAACATTTGACCTTTGGTTTTTTAGGATTGTCTTCACTTAGCGTGATAGTATCCAGATCCACCAATTTTTGGCAAATATCATAAAGCCGTTCTTCTTTGTGGCCAAGTCATATTCCATTGTGTGTACATACCACATTTTCTTTATCCATTCATCTATTGGAGGGCACCTAGATTGTTTCCATAGATTAGTTATTGTGAATTGAGCTGCTATAAACATTGACTTGGCTGCATCACTGTAGTATACAGATTTTAAGTCCTTTAGGTATATACAGAGGACTAGGATAACTAGTGATTATATTACAAGTTTTCTGAGGAATTGCCATACTGTTTTACAGAGGGGTTGTACCAATTTATTATCATATTTTAATATGCACAGTAATGGGTTTCATTATAGCATATTCATACAAGCATAAACATATTTTGATCATATCCATCTCCCCCATCACCCTCTCTTACTCTACCTTCTCCCCTCTTCTGATCCTCTTTCTTTTCTCTGTCTTGCTTTTACTTTCATGTCATCTGTTATTGCCCTTAGATTCCACGGGAAAAATACAACCAGAGAGATGGTAGTATGAAAAACACTGTACTCACTATTGCTAGTTTTGAAAATAAAGGAAATAGACCATGAGTCAAGAAATTCAAGTGACCTCTAGAAGCTGCAAAAGAGAAGGAAACAGTCCCCTCTTTAAGTCCCATGGAAAAGCACAGACCTGCTGACATAATTTAGCCCCATGAGGATGTCCAACCTACATAATGATGAGAGCATGAATCTGTGCTGTTTTGAGCAATTAAGTTTGTATATATATTTATTCATTTTTGTGGTGCTGGAGGCTGAACCCAGGGCCTCATGTGCTAGGCAAGTGTTCTATCACTGTGCTACATTGACAGCCCTCTAATGTTCATAATTTTCCCTAAAACTTTTTTTCCAATTGAACTAGGTCACAGAATATGTCTCCTTTCTCCAAATGTTTTTTTGAGTTTTGTGTTTGCTTTCTTGAGTTTTGTGTTTTTATTCACAGTTTTACCATTCGTTATTTGACCATTCTTTCTTTGCATCTGAATCTATATTTTCTTTAAGGCCCAGCAAAACCCTACCTTATGGAGAAGGCTTACTCCTATCATGCCAAAAGTTGTACATACACTATTCAAACTTTTGTAAAAATGTATTCACCATTCATTTCTTCTTTATCTATAAGTTTATATTATTGGTATTTTTCAGTGTTTAATGCTTTAAAAGACACATTGTTCAAAGGCAAATATTATTTTATCACAATTTAAAATCCCAATTAGTCCAAAAAGAGGTAGATTAGCTCTACATTTAAATAATACATGCATTGCTCTAAATTCATCTGAGGGAAGAAATATAATGAAGAAGTATTTAAAGATAAATGATATCAGTAAAAATATTTTATGCCAGCACCTTGACCATAAAGGGCAAATGGTAGTAAATTTTTACTGTAGGTTATGTTCCAGTCAGAGAAGGGAAGAATTATGGTTAGAAGACTTGAGGAAAGCAATGGTGGGATCTTTACTGGAAATTATGTCTCCTAGAAAGAGACAGAATCAAGGAGGACAATGGTTCTCAACCAGGGAGGTTTTGCTCCTAATGGGACATCTGACAAGATCTGAAGACATTGCCATATCTAGGAGAAAGTGCTACTGGCATCTAGAAGGTGAAACCCTTGGGAGCTGCTTAATGTCCTACAGAGCACAGGACAGTGCCCCGCCCTAGCATTTATCTGGTCCCAAATTGAATAGTCTTGAAGTTGAGAATGCTGCTCTGGAGAAAATGAGATTCCAGTCTAAAGGGAATATTGAGTGGTAAAATAAAAGATAACTTTAAATGGGTTTGAAATGGCAGCTAATTGTGAGTAAAAATAATTTTTCTTACTAAGGCCTAGTATAGAAGGATGTCAAGGCTGGCTGTCAAAAAACAAGCGTAGATTTGTAGGCTGTAAAATTTATAAATATTCGGGTGACAGGAAAGATTTCATGGCAGATCACAACGGAAGGCAGAAGGCTTGAGAGGACTGTAAGGTCACAAGAAAAATGCACTTTGACCATGAAATGGTGAAGTACCTCAATGAGATAGAAAAGAAGAGAACCAGGTGACTATATAAAACAATTTTGGATGAGCTCAAGTAAGTGATAAAATATAGGGAGTATGACCTTTGCCAGGAGAACTATAGCAGCTTTGTAAAATGTATTAAGAAAATGAGAATTCCATAAAGTCAACTGTTTTTAATGCAGGTTGTTAATAAGGATTAATCTGAACTGTTCAATGCATAAGTTTTGAACCTTCCTAGATGAAGAAAAGGATATGCAATTAGCTATGGTGAAAAGTCATAGAGGTTGTAAAATTCTGGGCTCAGCCTTAGGAGGACTGTATCCTGGTATGCTGAGAAAAATAAGTGAGTTTTATGAGCCACAATCAGGTTCATGGAAGAATCAGAATGAGGATGATACAAAGAAATTGGACATGGGCAAATAAATGTTTTTCCTGACCTCAAAACAGACAAGGCAGATTTTATAAATTTCTCCCAGGCAAGCTTTATGTAATTTCTAGGAAGGTTTCTAGCATAATGTTATAATAGAGCAGTTGGAGGGTATTAAGAGGCAGAAATGGATTTGTTAAAAGATGAGTAATTGAAAATGAGCAAAATCAAACTAATCACTTTTCATTTTGCTTTTGTAAAGTTGATAGCTAAGTCAGGCAGTGATGTATACATACTATAGTTGAATTTTAGGAAAGCATTTGAAATCTTTTTTTGGTACCTGTACATAAAGTAGAAAAATAAGTTTGAAGACTAATAAAATTTAGTATATTCATAGCTGATAGAAAAACCATAACCAAAGAGTAGCAACTGAGGAGTTGATTCCGTATAGGACTTGATTCCCAGTCATCTTGATCAATAGTTTTATCAATGATTTTACTGAAAGTATTCCAGAATATACTCATAAAATTTGCAATGAATAAACATGAGAATGTTGTTAAATAAAATGAAATGGGAAATAAAATGTCACAGGGCTGATATTTAAGCAATTATTTAAACCTCAATAAACTTTAGCACCAGCAAATACAGTGGAAAGAAATAAAACAAATAATCAAAACTCAAAAAGACCCAAAGTCATCTCATTTCATTTTACTAAAGTTTCAGGTGTTGATGATAAGAAGGTGATCAGTTCAATTTTTCCTCTTATTTTCAATATATTTAAGAAGTATAATATTGTTATTTATGGACAATAAAAAGGAAAATCACTTTTCTCTCTATATTGGCTTCATGTCTTAAAATTATTCACATAGGACTGACTAAGCAAATACAGAATACATTTTAAAGATAGTGCTAGGAAAACACTTTAAAATTTTGGTGTTTACAATATGTATTATAGAAATTAAAGTATATGGCAATTCTGAGTTCCTGGGTAAGTCAAGAAACTTATGCACCACCATACAAAGTTGCTATTATTGTATTGTAAAGTCAAATTAGATGAAAGTGTTAATTTATTTGTATCAATGGGTATCAGATTGTTTTGAAATTTTTTTAAATGTCATATGATGTCATTGTAAGAAAAGAGAATGTTGTTATAGCCTCAATGAAAGAAAATGATTTGACAACTTGTGCCTATTCCAGAGAATCTCAAAACAAACAAAAAAACTTCAATCTGAGAATCTGTGATAGCAGGAAAATTAAAGCTCCTATTGCAGTACACATAACTAAGATAAAAGGCACAAGGGTAATTATATCTGCTTAGACTAGAAGAATTTCTTTAAATCACTGATTTATTTCATTCTGTATTCAATGAACACATTTTACTGAATGTCTATCACAGACCAAGTAATAGTGATCAGTGCTAGAGATACAAAGTAAATGAAATTCAATCCTCATACCCAGGTATATACGGTTTTAGAGGACACATAAATCTCTACCAACATTTTGCAATGAAGCATAATCTGTGCTATGAGAATCAATTCCATTAGCTATACACTGATCTGACAGAGGGAGGGACTTAAACAGATTAATGAAGGAAAGGGTTTACTAAGTAGTAAGGAACACAAATCAAGCCATTAATAATCTCAGAACATTTTCTGAGGTTTCTAGAAATCTCTACTTAGAACAAAAAAAGACCAGAGTTGACACTTTTCCTGGTATGGAATATTAATTATTAATCAGCAACTGAGTTTCTATTAGGTGAAGCCCTCACCAGAAAATCTAGAAATGCCTAAGTACTATTTCATAATACATTACCACTTCCTGTTATTTTAAGACAGCTGAATAAACAGCAAACAATGGTATAAAGATCCACAAATTCCAACTATCACCAAAACCGTGGCTAAGAATCTTCTCTGTTGAACAGAAACAGGAGTTTCAGCTTCCACTGCACAAAAGCTGAACACTTGGATAGATGATCACTGCAGGGACTGGACCCCCTTGACATGCAGGCCACTTGGAAACAGAACCCAAGAAAGCCAGCTGCATCTGTGCCTAATAATCACAATCATGCAAGAACCAGACAGGTTCATAGCAACAACTCCTTGTATGGTCTGAGTGTGAATAAAAACAAGTGAGAGACTAGAGGAGATATACCTGGAAACTGCTTCCTTAAGGGGAACAGAATCAACAGAAGAATGACTCCCTGCTGAAGCTGTCAACAGAAACTACTACATGGAAGTACATTCTCTTTGCCCTTTGTCCTCCTGTACACTTGCAAACTACAGTCCACAGACTGGAAATATAAAGACCCCCCTCCCCACTTGTTTCTTATTATTAAGGGTAGCACTTTGTCAAACAGCAGTTACTGTTATTTTGACAGACTTCTAAAGAAAATTTTAATGACAATCAAGATAAAGTTGTCAGCTTTTAAAAATGTGAGGGCATTAAGAAAACAAATAACAACAGCACAAATGACATCCCTACCAAGAACAATCATGATATTTCACAAAAGAAGCAAAAATTTAAAAACCCCCAAAAAGTAGGAATAGGAAATATTAAAGAATAGCTTTTAAAAATAATAATAATAGCATTAAGTAGACAATATTCTTACTTTGCTACATCACCACATACTTGCACTGGTCCAAGGATGGGTATTTGGTAAAATCTGCACTACAAACCTCATACTCACTCGTCATAGCATGTACAATAAGCATCTTAAGAATTTTGGAAATTGTCACATACTAACTTACATATAAGTGATACTGGCACATTATCCTTTTTTTTTTTTAACTCAGAATAATAAACCTCAGTTTTAAAGTAGGAAAAGGAAGTTCTCTACTTTATAGAAAGTTATTGGAAGTTATTATGGATTTCAAATCACCAATAAGTTTTAGTATCATTGGATATGGTTTGAGCATGTCTCCCAAAGTGTCATGTGATTGAATCTTGGTCCCCAAAATCATAGTGTTGAGGATATGGAACATTTAAGAGGTGGGGCCTAGTGATAGGTGAAGGGGCATGACTATCCTCATGAAAAAATTAATTCTAGTTTCTCCAAGTGGGTTTGGCCTCATAGTACCCAAGGGAGATAGTTGTTATAAAAAGAGCCATCATTGCTGCTCCCCAGTCTCTTGGCTCCTTGCTTGCACACATGCTCCTTCTGCATATTACAGGTTCTCTCTACTTCTCTACCATATAGTGACAGTCAGGAGGCCACTAGTCAATAAGTTGATACCATGCTGTTTGAACCTCCTAGCCACTAGAATTATGAGTCCTAGAAACCTCTATATAAAGCACTTTAGCCTCAAGTATTTTGTTATAGCAACCCAAAATATACTAAGACATTTCTCAACAAAAAAAGAAAGAAAGAAAGAGAAAAGGAAAATGTTACTGTAAGAGAGTTGAATAGCAAATTTCATACTTCAAATTAAGGTTCTCAAGATCCATTGTTCCCAAAGTATTTGCTAATCAGCTTTCTAGTCAGAGCACCATTGGGAATTCATTTTATTACCATGAATTCATGTATAATTAAAACAAGGTAGATTATGAACCACTAGAAGAAAGGGTCTATTGACCCTTTGCAAGTTTAAAGATCTCTACCATAAAGACATTGCCCACCCCAATCCAATTTTGCTATTATAACACTGGCCTTTTAGAGTTATGTGGAAAAGTAGAAGGCATTTATAAATATTCCTCTCCTAAAAAAATGAGTCTCCCTAGCGAAGTCCCTGTCACATATTATTCTCTTCAACTAAGTTCTAAATATATTTGCTATCTTCAAAAAGCCACTAACTGAATTTTAGCCACTGAGCATGACATCATGGCCCAACTTCGCAAAAAATGTCACCAGTCTCATTTATATTTAAAACTTGAAATTGCTGTCCATCATTTGAAATTAAATAAGGCTTGATTCAGTTATACATTACATCCTCATCCTTCATACTCAGTGTGTTTATTAATTAGCCATCTTTCTGTATTCTTTGACACACTTTTTAATATAATGGTGGACTTTAGACTCTAAAGGCCTAAATCGAAAGCTCTAAAATTGAGGTCTAAATATCAACCTTGTATGAATAGAAATTGCTATTCTAATTTTGCATGTATATGGTACCTTTAATTTTCCACAAAAATCACATTTACTACTTCATTTTAACTTGCTAGAAACATTAAACTAGTAAACTTTAACCCAATACCTTATACTCAAATGCCTAAAACAACTTTTCCTTACCACCATAAAGAAAAAATTTTGGAACCTCTGATAAACAAATAAATAGGCCATTCTTCTTTTTGAAAGTAAGATTTTAATGAGAACATGTATTTCATATCTCATACTGATTGATAGAATTAGCTGTTATTCATGCATGGTTCCAATTCACCTTATCTTAGGGAAATTGCTTTGATTCCTTGAATCTCCTCTATGGTTAACACTATATTTGGCTTAAAAGGATGAATAACAACATCAATTCTGCAAGGGAATATTCATTTAGTTCTACTTTACCAGTACCTAACTTATGAAAAACAACAAAATGAGGATTCCATTTTTAGTTAGGTGCCAAACATAAGTCTTCCCTTGAAAGATTCCACAAGACTCTTTGGTAAAGGCTGTGGCAATGCTTCCACAGGTGGTCACTGATCTGCCAATGGTTTTCACTGGGCTTCCATTGCAAAATTCTCTTCTTTTGCCTGTTCTTCTCATTGAGGAACCCAGCTCTTGGTTTTAAAAAATGTTATTTTTCAGGCTTGACAATGGGCAATTACCTTCTTCATACCAGACTGTATGAACAACTAATGAATTGCAATCTCTGAAGTGAGTTGTAATCTAACAGTCAGACACTCTGGCAAGTCATGTTCTGTACTCCTCGTGCTAGTACCTTCATTTCTAGGTTATTTTCTGAGTCCTTGGGTATAGGTCTTCACTTATGTTTCTATGCCAAGATCTCCTTATCAAGGAAGGAAAGGAAAATCTTGAAGACACCTTTCTCCACTTTCATTCAATACCCAATTCATTTTCACTGGTAGATCTTAACCTTAGCTACTCTTTCCCTTTATTTACCACTTTCTGTTCAGCCTTCCTCAACAGTAAGAAAACCTCACATCTGTGCTCATCTACCTATCTCTTGACAGGTATACTGTTCCATGGAGAAAAAATGGAACATGCAAATTTTCTGGCTTTAGACTCCTGCCTTTATCATTGTCATAAGTGATTAAAGTCTTACTTTTACATTTTTTGGCTAATTGCTTTAATTGCCTATTCTAAGACCAGGCAGCTCAGCTATCCCTCTCACAGCTCACGTGAGTTCCTAACACCATTTTACTGCTAGTATTGCTAGAAACTTCACTATCTTTGGTTATTCCCGTAATTCTGTTCCCACCTCTATAAACAATGACTTCTTCAATTTTCTTCTGTTCTCCCTGTTGGGTCTTCCATATGTTTGATAACCTGACAGACATACTTCCCAAATACTCTAATATAAAAGAAGTGTTTAACTGCATTTATATAAATCTTATATGCCATTAGGAGTCAACACTTGATACTTGTGTTGGTTTTCTAAGGGTACTATAACAAAATGCCACAAATGTGGTAACTCAAATAACATAAACTTATTGTCTTACAGTTGTGGAGACTAAAAGTTCAAACTTAAAGGTGTTAATAGAGCCATGTTCCTTCTGAAGGTACTGGAGAAGTACCTGATCCAGACCCCTCTCCCAGCTTCTGGTAGCTCCTTGGCCTGTTGCATCCTAACCCTCATATTCACATGATATGCTCAGTCCCCATGTGTATATCCATGTCCAAATTTCCCCATCATATGGGGTACCAGTCATAATGGTTTAGAAGACCAACCTATTCCAGAATGGTCTCATCTTAAATAATTACATCAGCAATAATATTATTTCCAAATCAGGTCATATTTTTAGTAACTGGGGATTAGGACTTCAACATAAAAAAAAATTGAGAAAATACATGTCAACCCATGACAATCTTGTGGAAGGATTTCCTAGTAAACTCCTACTCCTTTTATGTTGTTATTGTTGCTGTTTCTATTTTATCTCTTTTTTTCAGAGAAAAAAGGTCAAATAATCTTCCAATCCACATTCAGTAAATGTAGTCCAGGTGGTTCTCATATGACTCTCTGTTTCCAGGCAGAAAATATGACCTATTCAATTGGCAGAGAATTAATTTAGTTAGTTCAGGATGGACAAGTAACCCAAGAGAAGCCAGTGAGAATAATCCCTGTTTATACTAAGGCTCTTGTGATAAGGTCCATGAGAATTATGTAAGCCTACAGCTTCCAGTACCCCCCTTTAAATGTAAAGAACTTGCCTACTCAAGTAAGAACCCTGAGGGAAACAGACTCAAAAGCTGGAGAAAAATCAATGTCATGATAGTATTATTTGAACTCTAATGCAATGAGCTCTCCTTTTTGACTTTCCAGTTATGAACACTAATAAAAATACTCTGGGTTTAAACTGAGTTGAGTTCCTGATGCTTTAGATATTTAGCATCCCCTGCAAACCAAAGCTCATGTGTTAGGCAATACACATGAAGTGTCCAGAGGTAAAGTGATTATTTTATAGAACTGTAACCTCGGTGAATTAATCCATTTGTTAAAATAATAATTTGAATGGACCACTGAAGTGGCTCATCCTACTGGTCCATAAACTTTATTTTGAGAACTACCACTTGAAACAGATGATTTAAATGGAAGTTTGGTGTGTAAAATTATTCTATAAAACAGGACTAAGAATTATTTTACTCTCATTGTTCTTAATCAGGTTCAAAATTGCAAGTGATCCAATGGAAATTTTATTCTGTCTCTAGCATCTTGTAAGTATTTCTCTGTTCCAGTGAAGTCCAAAACAAAACCAGAACTCAAGCTCCAGGGTTTCTTTTAATTTCCAGGTAAATGACTAAATCCATGGGATGTTTTCTTAATATCAGAAATCATTTACACATCTCTTTTCAGGTAGTTTTTCATTGCTACTGGACTGATAAAATTTCCCATGACAGAACTCAAGCTTCAACAAAATATTATGAGGCAAAGGAATTTATTATTACTTATCATCAATAACTAAATAATCATGTGCTGCTCATTCATGTATAATGGATTGATTTTGACATTGGGCACTCACCTATGACCTCCCTAGTAGGAGATCATTTCCACAGGGATATAGATTTGGAAGGAAACCTTCCTTGAGCCTTAATAAGGTCAAGGTGTTCAGTAAAAGAGTGAGTGCATTTCTGAATTCAAAGTAGACAAGCTGTCAAGAGTGACAGGGAAGAGAATATAAATGCAAAATTCTAGATTCTCATAGCATCCACACTTGTGACATGGTATAAAGGGTCTAAGGTCGAGGGACATAATACAGGCCAAGGAATCAAGAGACCTGGCTTTGGCAATCCTGGTATAAATAATCTGGAAAGTTATTTAACTTCTCTGAACTTATCTGAAACCACAGTGTATAAAACTACTTGAACTCTATATTTTATTCCAGCTTCCTGTCTTCTGCCCATGTATAGCTATGATTCCAACTGAAAAGGTGACATTCTGGCATGGAATTCCATTAGATAAAAGGTAATCAGGGTAAGAGAGTGCAGAGAAATCAAAACAGCTTTTGAATCAGACACGACTGGTTATGAATCATGGCTCTGCCACATCATAGGTGTGGGGGACTCTGGATAGACTTCACTAAATCACTCAAGTTCCTCATCAGTAAAATTGAAGTAAAAATGCTTACCTTGAGAGTTCTTATAAGAATTAGAGATAATATATGCAAAGCATCATGCATCAGTTCTCAATCAAGGGTGGTATAGATTGCTTGATGTTTAAAGTATTTTTGAAAGTAGAAGCTTCCAAATGTGGAATAGATCTAAATAACAAATAAAACTAAAAGTCGCAAGCATCAGGCCTAGCTCAACAGAATTCTGTCTCAGTACCATTTCTTAGATCCCAAGGAAATATCTGATATATCTTGGGTTTTAACCCATATTGGCTTTCTATTCTCTGGTTTTCTATTGCCCTGAATTCATGATGCTTTTCAGCTCTGGCTTTTTCTGGCTTTGTTCCCATTTCCCTGTTAGGGTATTTGCCTGTCACCTGACTTGACTATACTCTCCTCAGCTTTGGATTCCAAGTGAGTATTTTGATGCTCCCTCTGGCTTATAGCATGGTTGCTATATCTCTGCATTCTGAGTTCTGCATTAATGCTAGCATATTTATACTGTCAAGGGTTTATATAATCAATGTTTATAAAAGTGAACAAAAATGAAATATTATGTTTGCAGCTTACTCATTGCTTGGTACCACTATAAATGTTAAAGAACAAACGTCTGTTAAGAAAGCAGCAACAAATAAGACAAATAATCAGAAAACTCAAAGCAAGACTGAAAGGAAATGTTAAAAGCAAAGTCATTGGTCCCAATGTGGAATAGCATTTTGAGCAACTCTCCATTACTGAACTTAATGGTGAGAGACAGACACAGATCTCAGGGGGAAAGAATATCAACTGTAATAAATAGCAAGACACTGGCACTCTCACACCCTGGTAATCAAGACAAGGATATATTCTGCAAAATTACTCTAAAGCTGAGAAGACTGTGAACATCTGAATAAAGCAGTCACTCTGGAATCACCAACCTAATGTTGCATTCCTGATCACTATAAACAAATTAGATTTATTCAGCAGGGCAGTCCAAATGTCTGAGACACTCCTAAATTGTCCTAGAGGTAGGAGGATGATCTTAATGATGTATGACAAGACTTGCATTACAAAATAATTTCAATTACTGGATGTGTTAAAAAGCCACTTTGCAGCTGTTAGAGAAAAAAATTACAAATAGAGAGTAAATACATCTAAGGCAAAGAGGCTTTAACATTCCCATTCCAATTCTAATTTCACTTTAACCTATAGAAACCAGCTGGGAAATGGATCCAGAGAAGAGGACAGAATGTTCCTAGGGAAACTGGGATGAAATAAAGCAAAGAAAGCCTTCTTGTAAATTAGAGGATGTTTCTTTATCAGAGTATCATCATGGACCCAAAGAAGATGCCTTATTACTATGGTATTTCAAAGTTCACCAAAATCCTTACTTAACATAAAAACCTCTCTATATGGGAACTAGAAGATTATTTTAAAGATCCCTCCAGAAAATCCCAGCCAGTTCCAAAGCCTGGCATTGGAGGCTTTCTATAAACTGGCTCCTCCACAACCTTCAAAAGCACATGCTCTGCAGTAAAATGTGGTGTGTTTCACTTTTCACTACATTACCTTAAAGCTGGGTAATTTGGGCAAGTTACATAACTACACAAAACCCCAACATTTTAGACCATAAATTGGAAATAAGGCCTTCTAATGTAGTGTTTTAAGATTTTCCAAAACCACATTCTTAAACTTACTACCTTTGTAATTATAAGAATAGCTTCTATCATTTAGTAACACCCTCTGTTCTAATCATATTATTTTCCAAAGGCACAAAGATTTTACTCTTTGCCTCTCACCAAAAAAAGTCTCTTAAGTCATCTCCAACTACATGTAGCCCACCTATCCTTTAAGGTCTAATTCAGGTCTTCAGCACCCATGTATGGATACTCCCCGAAATCTGTCATCTACCCCTTTTCTTAACTACCAAATTAAATGGCACCTTGCATTTTGACAATATTATGAAGCCTTATGTAAATAGTCCTATTTTCTCAGTCAGAAATGGGAATTTGGGATGGCAAGATCTTGACTTTAAACCTCTTTGTAATTCACTTCAAAACCAATGCTATGATCTCCACAAAGTAATATGCAAAGACAGTTCCTGATAATATACCCATAATTAAGAGATTTTAATGTTTGGTGCTCTCAAAAATATAGTGTGACATGGCCTCACAGTCATAAAAACATACATAATTACAACTCAGAAATCAATACAAGTTGACATAAATCATGGCATAACAATGAACAGGACAGTAAATCTGTTTCCCTTGAATCCAATTTACAAAGCAAGATAAGAAAAATCTCTGTGTGTGTGTGTGTGTGTGTGTGTGTATATGTGTGTGTGTGTGTGTGTTTAAGGAAACAGGTAATTTCATCCTAAATTAAAAGTTTATGGTAAATGCTTTAATGCCAAATAATAAAAATTTACTCAAAATGCAAATTTATTGGCTCCCATACTTAAAAGGCCAGGATTGCAGCCAGTTACATACCATAACCTGACTGCTCTCTGTCCTCTGGCTCAGTCCAGGTGTATTCTCACTCTCCTTGGGATAGGAATATAGTGTAAAAAATACACATTAGATTTTGTCACAAATAAGGAAGGAAAAACAGAAGTGTTTCTCTCTCAGCAACCCCAACAAAAGCACTGCTTTATTTTATTGGCTTTAATTACTTGACTATCATTGGACCTACTATTATAGCCAGGGCACAAATTATTCTTATTGACCAGGCTATGAAATGTGTCCCCAAAAGCTGGTGATAGCTGACTCTACAGAAAACTTGTGCACTGAAAGTAGAAGAAAAAAAGGGATTCCAGGGAAAAGATGAAACACCATTATCAAAACAGGAAAAAAAAAAAACAACACAGGCAAATAGCTACTAGGTGATATAACTAAAATATAAGTAAAAACATATTTCTGCTAAAGGTACAAAAAAGACTGATTGGTAGATTTTTAAATTCTTAGATATGTAAATCAGTTTCTTGTCTCACACATTGTCTTAAATTCCTAAAGGATATATCCATAAAGATAATGTATAAAGAAAGAACAATTTTTTGAAGAATCATAGTTCACTGTCCTGAGTCCCCAAGAGGCTACAGCCTCTTATCTTTCCCAGATCATTCAACTGGAAGATTGGAATTCCCAAATCCCAAAGTCCATCTTCCTGAGCTACCATTAGGGCCAGACATGAGATAATTAAACAAAGTACAGGTCTAATTTCAATCTTCCCACAAAGAATATACTACAGAGTTTTGGACATTCAGGGGTGGTGAAGATTATCTGCCAATATAATTCTTTCCCATAAAGTAAAAACAGAATCTTAACACCTACAATCATTATGGACTCTTATTCCCACCCATTTTCTCTAAAGCAGATTTATTCCACTTTGGTTCATTACATGTTGCCTCATAAATTTTCAATTTAGGGTTCAGTTTGCTCCTTACTTTGTTTTCAATTGCACTTCTGCATTGTGTCTTAATGACTATAATTCAAATCAAATTAGATGTTGGTCTTTTATTTCTTTAGAAAAATAAAATAACATAAACAAATCCATGCTCCACAACATGTCAATGGTGATATGCAAAAACAGCAATAAAAATATTTATTAATCACCTGTAGACAAGACAGAAACTGTTTACAACTCAAGATATAAGTGCTCTGCAGGTGATGGCAAGGGGACAGCGTGGGAAAGGGACACGGTGTTCAGGGGACACTTCTTTCTGAAGATAGTTGTGAAGTTGAAATCTGAGGGGATAGAAAGGTAACCAAGCAAAACTAAAGGCAAACAGTAATGAAAAGACCCTGCAGAGACTGAATGTTTGTGTCCCCTACAAAATGCATATATTGAAGCACTAGTTTCTGCTGTGACAGTTTCGGGAGGTGAGACCTTTGAGAGGTAATTGGTTTAGATAAGATCATGAGAGTGGAGCTCCATGATGGAATTAATGCCCTCATAAAAAATAAACCATAAAGAATCTCTTCCTCCACCACTGCCATGTGAAGACACAGCAAGAAGGTGGCCTTCTGACAGCCAGGAAGATGGCACTCAGTAGCAGCACCTTGCCTAGGAGCAAGATGTACTGAGAACAGAAAGAAGCCAGTGTGTGTGTTTGTGTGTGTGTGCACACGCATGTATAGTTCTTTTTTTTTTTTTGCAATAATTTTAGGAAAGAGTTGTATACATAAAATTAATTTATAGAGTTGATCAGAGGCCTAGCCATGTAGAACTTTTAAAAGGAGTGAGGGATTACATTAAAATCCAGTTTCACTGGAGAGGTTTTTCTTTCTGGCAGAGGAGTCAAATTATCTGCTTTAGTTTTCAAAAAATATTTGACATGAATGATATATAGATGAAGGGTTATATGGAAAAAAATGAGAGTCAGGTATTTGTTAAAGAAATTCAAGCCAGATAGGATTGTGTGGAGCAAATAAGAACAGTAGAGAAGTGGGGAAGATTTGATTCATTTTGGTAACAGTTAAATAATTTGGTAGTAGATCTACAGTATGGTGAAAGAAGGATAGAATTAAGAATTACATTTGGATGACTGGCATCAGCAAGTGATGCATTATTTTAGTGTAGTGGAATGGAGGGCAATATGGGAGGAGCTGAACAAGAATGAGCAGCAGTTGAGAATTCTAGTGCCGATTTTCTAAGTTTACAATGGCCCTTAGAAATATAACCAGTGGAAGGGGGACAGTAAAGATGGTGGAATATGATGGACATCATAGCCCTGGCTTTGTGTATGACTGCATGTATGATGTGATTCTACATCACATACAACCAGAGGAATGAAAAGTGTGCTCCATCTGTGTATAATGAGTCAAAATGCACTCTGCTATTACGTAAACCTAAACAGAATAAATAAATAAAAATGAAAAAGAAATATAACCAGTAGAGTTAGGAGGTAATTGTTATGCATACTGTTGTGGTTTGGGGTGGTCACACTGTGAGAAGTGAATTTGAGGCTGGAGGATATATACATGCTATGTGTAAGCAGGACAATGAGTGAGTTTACCTAAGAAGATGAGTACTTAGGGAAGAGAAGGAGGTTTATCACTGAGCTATGAGACAGTGCAGCATTTAGAATGTCAACAAAGGAGGAGCAGTTAACAATGGAGTCCAAGAGTAAAAGGCCACAAAAGTGAGAGGAAAGTCAGGAGAGAACTGTCACAAAAGTCAAGAGATTTCCAACAGTCATGGAATAGCCAGCCACAGTGATTAAGAAGAGAACAGAGAAATAATCGTAATGTTAGCAACATGAATGTCATTGACATCTCTAACACAGGAATGACCCCAGTGGAGTGGCAGCAAGAGAAGCAGAATTATAGTGGGTTGATAAGAACATGTAAGATGATGAAATAGAAATAGCAATCAGACCACACTTTAAAACACCTCATAGATGCAAAGCATAGAAAAATGGCCTTGGCAGGAGGAAATCCATTAGAGTCAACAAAATGTATGTTAAGACAAGAAATACTTGGACATGCTTTTATAGTGGAGATACCTGTGGTTCTAGAGAGAGTGAGTATGAAGCAAGTGTGAAGGCCTAGAATGGGAAGATAGATTCAGAGCTCAAAGGGAAGGATTGGCCTTGTGTAGAAGCAAGAATGCATCCAACCATCACACACTAAGGACAATCAGAATATCAATATAAATGCAGGTGATGTGCTAGACAGGATGTTGGAAAGTGAGGAAGTACCTATTGATTGTTCTTGTTTTTAAATTGATTTATTCAACTTAGGTAGACATGATAGCAGAACACATTTTGATTCATTGTACACAGATGGAGCACAGCTTTTCATTTCTCTGGTTGTACGTGATGTAGAATAGCATCACATATGCAGTCATACATGAAGCTAGGGCTATGATGTCCATCTTATTCAACCACCTTTACTGTCCCCATGCCCCCTCCCCACTCCTACCCCTTTGACCAAAGTTCCTCCATTCTTCCCATGCCCCCACCCCCATTATAGATCAGCATCCACATATCAGAGATAATGTTCAGCATTTGGTTTTTTGGTATTGGCTTACTTAACTTAGCATGCTATTCTCCAACTCCACCCATTTACCTGCAAATGTCATAATTTTATTCTCTTTTATTGCTGAGTAATATTCCATCATGTATACATACCACATTTTCTTCATCCTTTCATCTATCGAAAGGCATCTAGGTTGGTTTCACAGTTTAGCCATTGTGAATAGCCATTGTTTATAGCAATAAACATTGAAATGGCTGCATCACTGTAGTATGCAGTTTTTAAGTCCTTTGGATATAGACCAAGGAGTGGGATAGCTGGGACAAATGGTGATTCCATTCCAAGTTTTCTAAGGAATCTCCATACTGCTTTCCAGATTGGTTGTACCAATTTTCAGTCCCACCAGCAATGTATAAGTGTGCCTTTTCACCCACAACCTCGCCAACACTTATTGTTGTTTGTGTTCTTGATAATTGCGATTCTAACTGGTGTGAGATGAAATCTTAGAGTAGTTTTGATTTGCATTTCTCTAATTGCTAGAGATGTGGAACATTTTTTCATATGTCTGTTGATCAATTGTATTTCTTCAACTGAGAAGTGTCTGTTCAGCTCCTTAGCCCATTTATTGATTGGGTTGTTTGGTTTTTTGGTGTTAAGTTTTTTGAGTTATTTATATATCCTGGAGATTAGTGCTCTATCAGATGTGCCTGTGGCAAAAATTTGTTCCCAGAATGTAGGCTCTCTGTTCACTTCATTGATTGTTTCTTTTGCTCAGAAAAAGTTTTTAGTTTGAATTCATCCCATTTATTGATTCTTGATTTTACTTTTTGCTCTATACGAGTCTTGTTAAGGAAGTAAGGTAGTAATCCCATATGAAGAAGATTTGGGGCTACTTTATCTTCTATTAGGTGTAGGGTCTCTGGTCTAATTCCCAGGTCCTTGATCCACTTTGATGTGAATTTTGTGCATGGTGAGAGATAGGGGTTTAGTTTCATTTTGCTGCATATGGATTTTCAGTTTTCCTAGCACCATTTGTTGAATAGGCTATCTTTTCTCCAATGCACATGTTTGGCACCTTTGTCTGGTACAAGATAGTTGTATTTAAGTGAGTTTGTCTCTGTGTCATCTATTCTATACCTTCGGTCTACATGTCTATTTTGGTGCTATACCATGCCATTTTTGTTACTATAGATTTGTAGTATAGTTTAAGGTCTGGTATTGTGATGCCTCCTGCTTCACTCTTCTTGCTAAGGATTGCTTTGGCTATTCTTGGTCTCTTATTCTTCCAAATGAATTTCATGATTAACTTTTCTATTTGTATAAGAAATGACATTGAGATTTTTATTGGAATCGCATTGAGTCTGTATAGCACTTTGGGTAGTACGGCCATTTTGACAATATTGATTCTTCCTATCCAAAAGCATGGGAGATTTTTTCATCTTCTAAGGTCTTGTATAATTTCTTTCTTTAATGTCCTATAGTTTTCATTGCAGAGTCCTTTCACTTCTTTTGTTAAATTGATTCCCAAGTTGTTGTTGTTGTTGTTGTTGTTGTTTTTGAGGTTATTGTAAATGGGGTAGTTTTCCTAATTTCTCTTTCATAGGGTTTATCACTGATCTATAGAAATGCAATTGATTTATAATTATTGATTTTATATCCTGCTACTTTACTGAATTCATTTATTAATTCTAGAAGTTTTCTGGTGGAATTTTTTGGATCCGCTAAGTATAGAATCATGTCATCAGCAAATAATGATAGCTTGAGTTCTTCTTTTCCTATTTGTATCCCTTTAAATTCTTTCATCTAATTGCTCTGGCTAGTGTTTCAAGGACTACATTAAACAGGAGTGGTGAAAGAGGGCATCCCTATCTTGTTCCCATTTTTAGAGGAAATGCTTCCAATTTTTCTCCATTTAGGATGATGTTGGCCTTGGGTTTAGCACAGATAGCTTTTACAAAGTTGAGGTATGTTCCTACTATCCCTAGTTTTTTCTAGTGTTTTGAACATAAAAGGATGCTGTATTTTGTCAAATGCTTTCTCTGCATCAATTGATAAAATCATGTGATTCTTATCTTTAAGTCTATTGATGTCATCGATTACATTAATTTTTTCCCATATGTTGAACCAACATTGCATCCCTGGAAGGAACACCACAGGAGCATGGTGCACTATTTTTTAATATGTTTTTGTATGCAATTTGCCAAAATTTTATTGAGAATTTTTGCATCTATGTTCATCAGGGATATTGGTCTGAAATTTTCTTTCTTTAATGTGTCCCTGTCTGGTTTTGGTATCAGGGTGATATTCACCTCATAGAATAACTTTGAAAGGGTTCTCTCCTTTTCTATTTCATGAAATAGTTTAAGGAGTATGGGTATTATTTTTTCTTTGTATGTCTTGTAGAACTCGGCTGAGAGTCCATCTGGTCCTGGGCTTTTCTTGGTTGGCAGGCTTTTGATGGAATCTTCTATTCTCTTGCTTGAAATTGATCCATTTAAGTTGTGTATGACCTCCTGGTTCAGTTTGGGTAGGTTGTATGTCTCTAGAAATTCGTCGGTGTCTTCAGGGTTTTTTATTTTACTGGAGTATAAATTTTCAAAATAGTTTCTAATTTTCCTCTTTATTTCAGTAGTGTCTTGTGATATTTCCTTTTTCATCATAAATTTTAGTGATTTGGATTTTTCTCCCTTTCTTTTCGTTAGGGTGGCTAAGGGCTTGTCAATGTTTTTTTATTTTTTCAAAGAACCAACCTTTTGTTTCGTCAATTTTTCGTATCATTCATTTTGTTTCAATTTCATTGATTTCAGCCCTGATTTTAATTATTTCCTATCTTCTACTTCTTTTGGTGTTGGTTTGTTCCTTTTTTTCTAGGGTTTTGAGATGTAGTGTCAATTCATTTATTTATTGACTTTTTCTTCTTTTAATGAATGAGTTTAATGCAAAGAATTTTCTTCTTAGATCTGCCTTCATGGTGTCCCAGAGATTTTGATATGATGTATTGGAGTTTTTATTTACCTCTAAAAATTTTTTTTTAATCTCTTCCCTGATGTCTTCTGCTATCCATGCATCATTCAATAGTATATTATTTAGTTTCCATGTGTTGGAATAGTTCCTATTTTTTAAACTGTCACTGATTTCTAATTTCATTCCATTTTGGTCAGATAGGATGCAGGGTAGTATCTCTATTTTTTTGTATTTGCTAAGATTTGCTTTGTGACATAACATATGCTCTATTTTGGAGAAAGATCCATGGGCTGCTGAGAAAAAAGTGTATTCACTCATCGATAGATGAAATATTTATCTGTTAATTCTAAATTATTGATTGTTTTATTGAGTTCTATGGTTTCTTTGTTTAGTTTTTGTTTGGAAGATCTATCCAATGATGAGAAAGCTGTGTTAAAGTCACCAAATATATTGTGTTGTGATCTATTTGATCCTTGTAGTTGAGAAGGATTTGTTTGATATATGTAGATGCTTCATTGTTTGGGGCATAGATATTTATCATTGTTATGTCTTGTTGATGTATTATTCCCTTGAGAAGTATGAAATATCCTTCTTTATCCCTTTTCATCAGCTTTGTTGGAGTGATCAATGGTTGCCTTTATTTGCTCTCTTATTTCTTTGTTGGAGTGATCAATTTTTGCCTGTATTTGCTCACTTAAGTCATTCTTTAATTCATGGATCATTCTAATAACATAAATTCTGAATTCTTTCTCTGACATTTCATCAACTGTACTGTCAATGGATTCTATTATTGTAGTGTCTTGGTTTATTTGGGTTACTTTCTTTCCTTGTTTTTTCATGTTGACCATGTACCTTGCTTTCTTGCAATGCTGATCTGAGGTATTATGATTTCTATCCTATAATCTTGTAGTGACACTAGAGATTACCTGTATCTCACCTTGGAGTTCACTTCCAGCCCCCAGCAGGTGTCCCCATATGGACACTACTGCCACTAAAGATGGTGGCTCCAGTAGTGGAGATAACTCAAGATGGCAGTGGGAGTGGCCCAAGATGGATGCAAACACTTTCAGAGTTGGGGCTAAAAGGGTGGGACATACAATGACTTTGGGCTAATTGATCAGAGAAGCAGCGCTTTGGCTGGCTGCTGCATCTTGCCCTGTCTCTTGACCCAAGGTAGAGGCTAATCCATGGGGAGAACTACGAGGATGGCTGCAGTGTAAATGATGGATATAGGAAGGGAACAACAATGTGATCCCCACTATGTGTGGGGGTGGTCCTGGGCCTGGGCTCTCACACAGACCTGTGAGGGCATTCCTAGGCCTGATCTTGACCTAGACTCCCTCAGGGATTCCAGGCAGTGGGTCTAACCCTGAGCCTGGGCTGCTGTAGATCTGCAGAGGCTCTCGCACTGAACTGGGGGCAGTCTGGGGCCTCAGCTTCCGAGATTCCCTCTAGGCAGTCCTTCACCTAGGTAAGGATTCACCTGTGTGTCTGCAGATCGGTGGGTAGCAATATTGGGCCTGACCTTGGCTGGGCTCCCTCAGAGGTCCTGAAGTTGGTCCTGGGCCTTATCCTGTGCTCCCCATTTGGCAGGAACTCTGGCATGGACCTGGGGCAGTCTTAGGCCTCATGCAGGCCAGGTCTCCAGCAGGAGTCCCAGGAGGCCATCCTTCACCTGGGTCTGGGTTCTCCTGTAACTAGTGGCTAGCAGTGGTTTCTATCCTATAATCTTTTAGTAACACTATAGATTACTTGTATCTCACCTTGGAGTTCACTTCCAGTCCCCAGCAGGTGTCCTCAGATGGACACTACAGTCACCAAACATGGTGGTGGCAGTAGTGGAGGTAACTCAAGATGGCAGGGGAAATGGCCTTGGATGAGCTCCTGCAGTGGTCCCTGAAAGTGTTCTTGGGCCCTGGCTTGTGCTCCCACTGGTTGGCAGGAACTCTGGCACCCTATTGATTTTTCTTATTAACTCAATAAACTTTGAAGGAAGGTATAGCTGAGAGCATACAGGTGTTTTCATCAACTTTTCTCTGCTGTGACCAAAAGATCTAACAAGAACAATTTTAGAAAAGAAAAAGTTTATTTTGGCTTATTGTCTCAGAGGTCTCAGTCCATAAACAGCCACTTCCATAGCTCTGGGCCAGAGATGAGGCAGAACATCCTTGCAGAAGGGTGTGGCAGAGGGAGCAGCAAGGGGCAAACAGGAAGCAGAGAGAGTTCATGCAGCAGGAACAAAATGTAAATCCCAAAGTCATGCCCCCAATGACCCATCTCCTCCAGCAATACCCTACTTGCTGACAGTTACCACCCAGTTAATCCCTGTCATTGGTAAATGCATGGATTAGGTTAAGATGTTTGTAACTCAATCATTTCACATCTGAACCTTCTCACATCATCTCACACGAGTTTTGGGAGGATACCTCATGTATAAAACATAACAAGAAGACTGGAAGGGGGACAGGTAAGCTATATACAGTCATTTGGAGAGTAGGAAACCCTACTTAATTGGCCTGTGTAGTGAAATTGCTAGAGAATATCATGACTACATTTGAGATAGGGAATAAACATAAGCAAAATCACTGTGCTTGATTATTTTCCATCAATACTTGACATTTTCATGTAAGCAGTAAAAAGGCAATATTTTGAGAGAAGACTGTTATTTCTGTAACAGAGACATAAGCTCTGAGCAACCAAGAAATACCTGCTCCATAACGGATGCACAAGGTAGAAATACAGGCTCTGCAGTGACAAAGATACTAATAAGGGCACATGGAACACTCAGAGCAGAGAAAAAGGCAGGAACTGAACACACAGAGCCTAACCTTCTTCAATAAGTAAGTAGCAACAGAACAAATCCGAATGTGTTGGAAGACAGCAAGGCCTCCCTGCTATTCTCATGATATATGGCATTTAAACCAGAATCACCTGACCTTTTCAGTGCCTGCCTCATATTCACCTCTCTTGTGACAACTTCCCTCCATGCTCAACCCAAGAAATGGGCTTCTGAAACCCTACTGCCCTAATGGTTCTCCACAATGGCCATAGCTAACCCATGAAGTGACAGATCTCTCATCCACTTTGCTCAACCCATTTTGTCTTGGTTATTTAAATCAGGATTAATTGATGTTAGTCTCTGCTTTTCATTCTATCCAGATTTGCAAGCTCAGGAGCTGATGAATGAAAGAGAAATGCCAAGAAAAATAGCAATGAAATAATGAATCTTTAAAAGGAGACCCTTCTCTGGACCTGCTTTGTTTCTTGAGGGCTTTATAGCCGCAGGTTTCAAACTTCCCTGAAACTTGATTTGATTCCTTAATCTAGAGTTCTAGGAAAGACTTTATAATTTATCATCTTTATAATAAAGCTTGTTCTGTGGCCTAAGCATTTTGTAATCGGCGAAGAAATTCACAAGGCTTTCTGTGAATTTTGATAAGTATGTGAGCAACAGCAAGAATCTCTGAAAATCATAAGATCATAGGAAGTAACAGCTCAGTGTACACAGCTATGTGCTTTGTCATCAGAAATGAGGGGAAAGTAGGTAGAAATTGAGATTCCATAAAAACAGAGAATCTTCCCTCAGCTATATTCAACTAAGCAATTTCACTACTCCTAATGAGAAAGAAAAATGAAGAGCAGCATTCCTTTCTATGATATTGAGAGTTATCATAAGTAAATTGTGTATACTTATTCCACAGTGTGGGTTCATTCATTTTCAATCTGTATATTTCCAAACATAAGATCCCCTCCAGATATTACTAAAGAAAAATAACTCAGTTGAACTGACCCCTAACCCAGGTATTTTAAACATTATTTTTATGCTTAATGTGAGGAAAACAAGGTAAACAACACACCTGAAAAAACAATTTTATCACAATTATATAAATCTAGGTACATCACAACTAGCAGTATAATTCAATATTATCAGAGTCCTTGGTCTTGTGAAAGAATGGGGGCAAAAAAGGAAAAAAGGGTTTTTTTCATCATTGTCATTGCTGCCAGGATCCACTGTTAACTATAACTTCCTCTTTGGTTTTAGCATGATGCCTTGAGGAGTACATAAGTGTCCATAGTATTTCTGTCACAGATCCACCCAGCATCAAGCACATCCCAAGCAAGAACAAAAGACAAGTCAGACTCGGGAAAACTCTAGAATATGTATTAGCGAAACAGACATTTTAGTTCTAATATTGCCAATACTTCTTCATTTTAGATTTAGTTTTCTTAAGTCTATGAGAATGTTGGAAATTCCTTTAGTTTTCCTTAGCCTTGGTTTATTCATCTTCATGAGGATCTAACCAGTTTGCCTCTAATATTCATTTGTGCTTCTACAATTTGTGATATTGACGTCAATGCAGATTTTCAATTTCCTTAGCTTAAATTTGGGAACAAAAATAGTTATCTTCTATCTACCTCAAAGAGTGACTTCAAGCATAAACTATCACAGTGAATTTTCCAAGCAAGAGTTAGCATTAAACTGAAAGCAGAGAATTAAACTTATATTTCCATTCTAACTATTTTAATGTTTTATATAAGCCTGCGAAGATGACCTGTTTAATCTTTTAGTCAATTTAAAAATCTATGCAAGCAAATGAGTAATAAATGTGAAGGGCACTGTATTGATTCAATTTAATTTGACAACATTTATTGAGTAATTATTGTGTGCTGATCCTTGCAATAGGTACTGTGACATGGTCCAACATCTTGAGATCCAACACTTCTCTCTCTGTAAGAAAGAGAGAGAGAGTGAGAGAGAGAGATTTTATTAAAAATCATACTAAGAAAATATGAGTATTTCAAGTAATAGATTAGTGTATGGGTATGTGTGTGTTTCCATGTATGGTTTGGGTGCATGTGGGTGCATGTGTATACAGATACACATACACACATAATTTCAACTGAAGATAAAGTTCAAGTGATGATAAAGAATGGTAAAAAAAAAAAAATTGGCAGGTAGTGGATGTTGTAGTTAGATTAGTCATGTAAGGATTCTCTGAGGAAGTAACATTTTAAAAATATGAAATGAAGTGAGGGGGTTGAGTCATAGGAAGATGTAGAGGAATCATGTTCCAGGCAAGGAGCAAATAAGCAGCTGGATGGAAACAAGCTTGGTGTGCACAGTGGGCTTTGGGAAGGCCAGCGTGGCTGAAGCCATGTGACGGAGGAGGATGCAAAATGAGGTCGGAGAGGTGACCCATGTCCAATCAGACCGAGCTTTGTTTAGTCATGGTAAGGGTTTCATTCTGAGGGTGATGGGAATTCATCGAGCGGTTCTGAGCAGATAAGTGTCATGATTTCATTTTTTTTTTCTAAAATGTCACCCTGGCTGCAGTGTGGAGAATTGACATGAGGAGGACCAGGACAGAAAGAGACCAGCTCAGAGATCAGCACAGCCAGTCAGAATGTCAACTTGGATTAGGGTAGTAACTGTCGAAGTGGTCAGATTGGAGATTTGAAAATAAAGCTTATATGCTTACCAATTAGATGTAAGGTATGCAGGAAAGGGAAGGATGGAGGGTGGCTTCCTATTTATTTATTTATTTGAATAATTCTTTGAAATGTGTTATTTGTAATTTTACAGAGAGGAATATTTGGCAAAAAAAAATCACTGAGGACTTTTTGAGGGGGATATATCAGAAGTTTTACTGGGGGCATGTTATTATCAAATGCCTGCTAGATATTCAATAGAAGATATCAAGAATGCAATGAGGTTTTCATGTATAGAACTCAAGAGAGAGAAAGTAGGGAAGTCATCAGCAAATGTGTGACACTTAAATCCATGACACTGACATCTAAGGAATGAGTGTAGAAAGAAAATAAAGAATGATGATCAATGAAGTTTAAATCACATCATATTTGTAAAGCAGAGCCTATCACAGATGACTTTAAGGAGTCTTGTCCTAGATAAAATCGTGATCCATGAGATTTAATAACATTAGAGATGATGTATACACATGTGCAAATACATACAAATGCAAAAGCCAAAAACTCCCCTAACCTCACCAGTACAAAACAGTCCTCCCTTTCTTATTCTCCTTCGTTGTCTTTTCTCACATACCTTTATCATTGAGTGCAGAACTATAATACCAAACATAACCTTATGTTACTCAAATATATATTATAAACATATGATAAGCAACTGCAAATATGACCTATACAGAGTAAGGGACACAGAGGAAGAATCGCCCAAGAGTACAATTTCCATGTGACCGAAGAGTCCACAAAGAAGAACACTATAAATATTTGCTGAATGAAGTAATGAATGAATAGACCTGTTTTATATCTTGTCTCCATGTCAGAAATTATATGTGTGGGTCACTAGTAGGAAAAAAGGTTGAATTGCCCCTATACTTGTTGTTATGGTCTGTATATAAGCTGTCCCCACAAAACCCCATGCTAATGCAAACAGGAACGTTCAGAAGTGAAATTATTGGATTGTGAGAGCTATACTCTAATCAGTCCAGTCTAGACTGGTGGTAACTGTAGGAAGGTGGGGCATGACTAGAAGAGGTGGGTCACTGGAGGTATGCCCTTCCTGGAAATGTTTCTCTTTCCTGTGACCCTTTTCTGCTTCTTGTCTCTGCCTCCTGGCAGCCACGAATGGAGCAGCACTCCTCCATCATGCCCTTCCGTCATGATATGTTGCTTTACCTTGGCTCCAGAGCAATGGACCTGGTCCACCATGGACTAAACCTCTGAAACTCTGAGCCAAAATAAATTTTCTCTCCCCTAAGTTGTTCTTGTCACATGTTTTGGTCACAGTGACACAAAGCTGACTAACATACTAATTCAAGTTTCTTAGGAGTATTACTGGGATGGCATGTCTTCTTTCCTTGGGCAATAAAGCAAGATGTAACACAAATGCAAAGACCCTACATTTTCCTAACAGGTTTCCCATGACTCAGTTCATTTAAGTGAAAGCATAGCATTATAATAAAAATTCTCCAATCTTTTGTTATTTGAAACTAAATATTTATATTTAGTTTCAGTGGTAACTAGCCATAAACAATCAGAATGTACTTACTTTGTTGCTATTTTCAAAAAAAGATCATTCTGTAAGAACATTAAAATAGGAGGATTTAAAAAAAAATAAGAGGATTTAGGAGGCAAGGATGTAGGCTTACAAATCAGTGGTAATGGTAGTAACGCTGCTGATAAAATTTCATTTTATTCACCAAGTGATTCCATTTCTTCTTATTTCTGTGGAAGAGTATAGCTGCACTGCATAGAGCCAAACAGAAATTCCCTTTACTTACAACAACATATGCTAAATGCCATTTAAGAAGCATCTACAATGTGTCAAAATTTTAGTAGGGTTGATACTGGCATCACATTTGCTTCACATGGCAATTCTCTAATATAGGTAAATTATTATCATGCGCATGTCCATATAGACTTGCACATACACACACACCAGATCATTAAAGGTATTAATGAAAGAACTGAAACTTGACCGAGATCTATATGATGCCAAAGTTGTTGTACTCTTTGTGTTTTTGTTGTTTGATTTTGGTTCTAGGGATTGAACCTGGAGTGCTCTGCCCCTAAGCAACATTCCCAGTCTCCCCTACTATTTTTAGTTTATATTTTGAGACAGAGTCTTGCTGAGTTGATGAGTCACTGAGATTTTAGGCATATGACACCACGCTCAGCCAAAGTTGCTGTCTTAAACATTATGCTAGCACAAAAGCCCCCAGAGATTTTCTGCAGTGTCTATTACCAGAGAAAGTGATAAAGTATACTGTAGATGGGTTTCCAAGTCAAATAATTCTCCATTGAAATATCAGATAATGAATTTCTCTGAGCCTCTCATTGCTCATGTGTAAAAGTTCAAATAATAATTCGGTTTTTTTCAGGACTTTGATGAGAATTGAGTAAAAATGTTTATGTTAAGTCATGTAGTAATTTTTCTACTATTACTTGATTCCAATCTACTTGAAAATCTATATATTTTGTTCATATTTTAAACTCTTGGCACTGTATTTCTTACAGTGCTAAATATGTATATGTTGAATGGATAGCACATAGTAGGCAGTCTTACAAAACAGCTCCTTCATTTGCTTTGGAATTCAGAAAGACCTAATAAAGACATAACAAAGAGGAATAAGAGAGTTTGTTGGTTTGATTCTGACATCTCCTAAGATAGATATGTTGCTTTGAGCCCAGCTCACTGGGTACTTCCTAAGAAGACCCTTGCTTCCAAGAGTTATGGGGACAAGCTCACTTTGGTCTGAAGCACTTTCCAGGCAGCAGATTAACATACTTGGCACATAGCCCTACCTAAGATTGCTTACAGTAAGTCGTAAGTTGCTTTTACAAGGGCAAATTAAATGGGACCCTCCTGGGAGCACTATTTTAGACAGAGAGCTCCTGAGCTGTGGAAATACTTAGAGAAGACCACAGTGCTGCCATTGACTGATGTCATCCCACTTTGATAGCAGCTAATTTCCTCATGAAACTTACAGTAAAAAGACTGTGTGTGTGTGTTCATGTGTTGGAGGGTTCACATGGGCACACACGTGTCAGGGTCAGCATGAACCCAAAGCATGAGAATCAAGGAACGTGATGACAGTGTTTAACTGCCTTCCCAGTTTGGTGAACCTCACACGTGACACTAACTTCCAACAAAGTGATAAATCATGGCAGTACTCACTAAGCATAACCAAATGAGCAATTGTGTTAGTTTTTCCTTCCCATGATCGAAATACCCAACAAGAACAACTTAAAAGAGGGAAAGTTTATTTTAGCTCACAGTTTCATAGGTTTAGTCTATGGTGGACCAAGTCCATTGCTCTGGGACCAAAGTGAGGCAGCACATCATGGCGGAAGGGCATAATGGAGGAGTGGTGCTCCATTCACGGCAGCCAGAAAATGGAGTAAAGGAGAAGGAGGAAAAGGCTGCAAGGAAGAGGAATGCTTCCAGGTAGGGCATACCCCCAGTGACCCACCTGCTCCAGGTACACCCCACCTTCCCCAGTCTGTCCATCACACTAGGATGGACAGATTAAGTTACAGGTTTCACAAACCAATCATGTTGCCTGTGAATATTCCTACATTAACACAGGAGAACCCTCATATCCAAACCATAACAGCAACGAATCAGAACCATAATGAACATAACAAAAGGGACTTGTCAGTAGAACATACATTGGAATAGGTACTACACACACAAAACAAAAAGGACATCAGGTTGAACATTTTATAAGATACTCCATGGCATACTAGGTATATTATGTAATTACCTTTTTAATTTAATATTTGTAATAATCCTATGAAGTTTCACCAAAGGAAAAACTGAAGTCAGAGGAGTTAAGCAACATTACCCCTGTCACACAGCACTCGTGGGGCTGCAATTCAAATCTCAGAGATTGCTGTCACATTTCCTCAGGCTTTCTAAAGCTACTGACTGATTTCTAAATCTAATGCTGAGTAAAGAGCAAATGCTCTCATTTCATACTTTATGAATACATACACAAAACATAGAATTCTTCATTAAAGAAAGATGACATTTTTTTCTTTTCCAATAAGACCATTCTTTCACAATTTTGCTGCTAACACCAGAATTCCTGTTGCCATCTCTGGTTACAGCCCACAGGAGATCCTTCTCCTTGGCTTCTGTTCTCACTCCAACACAGGCTACCTGTATGTTCATAGTCAATGTGCATTTTCTGTGCTGAAGTCTTCATTTTTTGTAGGAGGAATACAAAAGCACTTATCTCAGAGGGTTATTGTGGAGATTCAATGCATTTAGCCCAATTCCTAAACCATAATAACAACTAAATTTTATGGATCACTGACTGCTACCACCACCTTCATCAACATTTATTGGGTTTTTAGTAAGGGCCGGGCATTGGTCTTATGTTCTTTCTCTAAGCTCCCTAACGATCCTGTAAAATTTTTCCAGCCACTCTCTATGTCCTCAAGTTCTCAAATCATCTTGAACAAACTGAGGCACTAGTCAGTTTTGGATTCATGGGAAGTTAATAACCTTTTCAGTTCTCAGTTTCAATTTCTGCATAATTGGGCCAAAAAAAACATGCTTATTGAACAGTTTTTTTTAAATGGGGGGAAGAGAAAGGCTAAATAAGAGTTTTTCCACTTAATATATTCATTCATTCAAACAACTCTTTATAGAAAACATAAATATATTTGTATTTTATGCCTGTACTGGACAGTTTGTTAAACTCTCAAATAATATAGACATGGGTCTCTGCTTTTAATCCATTTTGTCTCATTCCCCCTATTGTGGAACACTTACAAAAACTTAAATATAGTCTATGATGTATAATTATATTATATGATATATAACCTACACATGTTATACATATATAATTATATGCTTGTCATTATGATATAGTAATTATAATACAATATTAACATATTGTACATGATTAGATTATGATTGCCAACCTACTCGAATGCACCTATGTCAGTTTCACTGAAATATTCAGAGAATTGAACACTTGAGACCTAATGGTTTAAGGAGGTTACAGTCACATACTGGAGGTGCTCTGGACATGTGACTCTGTGGTGCTGGCACACAGGACACTTTCAGTAAGGATGATGTCAGTTCTTATGGTTTTGTCATATAGTAAATGTCAGTAAATATTGACCAACCCTGTGGTAAAAACATGCTTAGCTAACCAGGTCTGGGTGGGACATTTAACACATTTCAAAAACAATAATAAGTATGACATTTACTTCTAAAGAGGATATGTGACTATATACTTATTTTTTCTATAATGACGCTTAATTCATTGGACTAGTTTTTAGAAATTTGCTACAACATGGCCTGTGTGGTGTGTGAGCTGATAGTAAATCCTAGCATGATAGTAATTCTCTGCTTAAACCCCTTTGGAAGGACCCCTGTCTAGATGCAGGGTACTTATTATTAATTGTCTTTTCTGGTCCCTGACAGTACAAAGAGGTATGAATGCATTATAAATGCACTAAAGCGTGAGCTAATGATCTATGGCAGCTTGTCCTATATGTCACATGGACATGGACATTTAGCAAATGCAAGGCAGTTTTCAAGCAAAGAACAGATTCCTTGCTTTGCTTATCTCTGATTTTCTTCGATGTCTGTGTCTCCCAGCAACAGCAACACGCATTCTTTTAGAAGCTGTCAAGTGAAAACAGGAATACAAATAGAGTGGTACACCATCACTTAAGTAAATCATACCAGCCTTGAAGCCTGGGGAAGGTGGCAGGACAGGTTGGACTTTCTTGAAGACAAGATTAAAGCGTGGTTCAGGGAAAAGTCACCAAAATGAATACTTCATATTCGAAGGCAACATATATTTACAGAAAATGAAATCTTGGTTAAAACATTTTTGAATCATGTGTAAGTGTTCCCTATAAACTAGAAAGATTTTGCTTGATTTACTTGATTCAATTTCTAGGCTTCTTCCCCCCTCTGTGCTAATGGCAAACTATCAATCATCAAAGCTGTAATCAGATTTTGCAGAAGGCCACTGGCATCATTTTCAATCATTTAAACTTTTCCAGCCTGCCTCCTTCCTTTGTGAATCACAGAGATTAATGTAAAAAGATTTTTAAATGCGTATTGGGAAAATTAGCAAACTATGATTGTTTCTTCTTTAATTCTCAACTCATCATTATATGGAGCATTTCGCATAGGGTCTATTGTGGCTGCTAATGGTTTTATTGCTTTGAGCTAAGAAAAATAGTTAAGGCATCCAATACTTAACATTGAGATGGCTCTTTGGACAGTGAGTGCATCTGTTCAAAATAGAAATCTTTAGAGAGAGGTGCTTTTGTGGATATGTATTCCACCTTCCCATCTACTTATTTTCCTGGACAAGTAGTTCCCAAATTAGTCTTTGCCTGAAACAGCAATATGAAAAAAAATGATATGACAAAAATTTTGTTTACTGATTGGTCAACTTTCCAAATTCTTCACAGCCTTTCCAGGCTCAGACTTTTGTTTAAATTCAGCAAGAACGTTTTGAATTTTCAACCACAAAAGTTCCTATCTTTCTAAGAATTGGTCCACTCATTGAAATCAGATTTACTATTTTTCCCTGATGATGTAAGTACTGTATGATCCTTTATAACATCAAATGCAAGAATAAAGTATAAAAAGAAAATTAAAATAACCTAAAATGCCACCAGCCTAAGATAGTGTGCATTAATTTCAGAATAATTCTTAGGTACGTGGATTTGCTTTAACATTTTCATTATTCTTCTTGATTTCTTCTCTTCATCTGGTTCTTTCTTTTGCTTATTTCTCCCCTCCAATTGCCTTATAATCTAATACTCTTTAACTTTTTGTTCTCTCCAAAATCAAAGTCAACAACTTGATATATCCCCTGATATTTTTCCCATGGCCATATATGTTATAAAAAATATAAACAATCATGAAAAATACACATAAACACACATGCGTTCAAAATGAAGTCAGCACTTTTATGTTCAAAGTTTGTTATTGAATATGCATTTATCTACAAAACAAAATCCTAAATGAGTTAACCTCAATAATATAATAAAATAGTCCTTTCAGAGAGCACAAAGTCAAGAAGAGAGTGATCTCGAAACTAGTTAATTTAGACTCTGCTAATTTAGACTCTGCACTTGTTCATCTGCTATCCTCAGTGTGTAGCCCTAAACCTACTCAAGGTCTCAAAATATCACTGATTTCAAAGGGTATACATGTGCACCACAGCAACCAACAGGAAAATCTGTCTTGTGTCTGCCTTTACCCCTCTGCCCCTCCCCTTCTCTCTCTCTCTGTCCCTCTTTATCTCAATTCAATGCAAGTGTCTTCCCAGGAAGTCTAAGCAGACTTCTTTTATTTATTCTTAGCTTAAACTAATTACAATTTATTCTCTGGATTTACCATAAAACTATTTTTTCTGTTTTCATGAGCATTTGGAAATGGGCGGGTATTTCAACAAGTCAGTTGTTCTGGAAACGTGTGTGTGTTTGTGAATGGTTCCCACTTACACTTCTGAGAGAGTCTACTGTCCAGTCATCCCTTCATACCCCTGGGTTCTGCATCCACAGATTCAAACATCCACAAATAAAACTACAAAAAGTAAAAGGGAAACTCAAGTCTGTACTGAACATGTACAGGCATTATTTTCCTTGTCAGTATTCCCTAAGCAATATAGAATAACAACTACCAACATACAATTTACATTGTAGTTAGTATTATAAGTAACTTAGAGGAGATTTAAAGTATAGAAGAGGATGTGTGTAGATTGTATGCAAATGCTACACTATATTATATAAGGGACTTAAACACCTGGGATTTTGGTACTTACTGGGGATCCTAAAACCAATCCCCTGTGGATTCTGAGAGTAGACTATGTTTGCTATTGCACATTTCCCAGAATTGAATTGTACTACATTTTAGTGCTTTACTGTGTATTTTTAAATTATTACTGCATCACAGACTTCAATTAAATCTTCCAGCATTCAATCAAGAATGCATACTATTGTGAAAATGTGTTCTGGTTATGTGACTGAGAACTAAGTTATGGTCTGTAGTGACTAGAGGAAACAGAAACATAATAGCCACCACGATAACTGTTGCTGCCAATGACATTCTTCCTCCTTCCTAAGGATCCTTCAGCAGGATGTCAGAAACCCAAACAATACCTTTAAGTAGAAACTAAGATTAAGAAGGCACCTGAGTGGCTAAACACCATCAGTAAACTTTGTCCCCTTCCCTTTCCTTAATGGTAAAATGGACTACACCCATGTGTACTGCAGGTATGGAGATATACTGCTGCCTCCAAACTCCTTTGTATCTAAGAACAAGTTGTTGGCTACCTACCAAGCTGGAGTGATCTTTTTCTTTGGTCTGACCTTGCTTTTCTCTTGGGGAAGTTGGTTCTTGTAATCATAAACATGTATATCCTGTTGGTTCTTCTTCTAGAGAGCCCTCAGTAATACAGTCTCCCTAGATATTAAGTCTCAAGAGATTATTTTTCTTTTCTTTTTTTTTTTTTTTGTGCAGTATTAGGGATTGAGCTCAGGAACCCAGGGACACCCTAGAATTGAGTTATATCCCCACGCCTTTTAATTCATTATTTTGAGAGAGGCTCTTGCTAAGTTGCTAACTTGCATTCTCAAACTTGCATAACTCAAACTTGCCATTCTCCTGCTTCAGCCTCCAGAGTCACTATGATTATAGGCATGCAACATAATGCTAAAATTGTCATTCATACTTTCAAAAAATAGCAGAAATTACCAACGTTCAGAAATAATCTCAAGTGGAAAAACATTCCCAAACATCAAAATCATTTCTTCTGAATTTCTTCTCTTCAAGATATCAGCCCTGCAAATTATCAATTTAATAACTCTTTCATTCATTCAGAGATTAATTCACTTTTAATATTGTATTTAGCTTTTATACTTGTTCCAGAGGGAAAGTTGGTCTGAAGCAAAATAATTCTCAGGAAGCAAAATACTTTGGTGAACTATTTACTAATTTACTTTGTCATTTTTTATTGACTTATTTACCTTTTAAAATAAAATTATAGGAGCTCTTTGCATATTATTATTTTAATAAATTAGTAACCGTAACTGTACTATGTACTCACAAATTAAACAAGCCTTTCTCTTCTGATTTTGTTTTTTAACAAAAACTATTTCATGCTAATCTGTTTGTGACATGCTACACATGGCCCTTGGGTTATGAACTTACCGATCACAGTTCCCAATCTATGGACTTAATATCTTGGAAGACTGTATTACTCAGGATTCTCTAGAAGAAGAGAACCAACAGTATATACATGTGTATGATTACAAAAAGGGATTTATTAGATTGTTTTACAGGATAGTCCACAATGACAGTCCACAGGATAATCCACCTGCAGGCTGGAGAACTAGAGGAAAGTGTAGCTGCTCCATCCAAGAAGCTGGAGCCTCACAAGAAAGACAAATGATGCAGCCCAGTCTAGGACTGAAGGTCTGGAGACTCCCTGGGGAAGGAACCAGTGTCCAATGTCCTCAGGTGATTGTAATTGAAGCCTCTGCTCAGGAGAAAATGGAGTGTGCATCTGTGTATGCAATTCCTGCTTCTTCCATCTTTTATTTCATCTGATACCCCAGTCTATTAAACTGTGCCACCTACATTCAAGGCGAGTCTGACCCCTCCATTTGCTGTCCCATGTGCTATCTTTTCTGGAAACACACCTGAAAGACTTTTACACTTAGGCATCTCTTAATCCATCAAGTTGATAATCCAAATTAACTATCATAGATAGAAAACACAGAAATGATTCACTTGTCAGATGCAAATATATACCCCAAAGCCACGCCCTAATTCCCACCTCCTCCAGCCACACCCTGTCACTTCAGTTACCACTCAGTTAATCCCTATCAGAGGATTAATTCACTAATTGGATTTTGACTCTCAATCCAATCATGTCTCCTCTGAACCTCCTTGTATCATCTCACACATGTGCTCACATCCAAACAATAACACACTCTCCAAATTAGGTAGCATTCTCCTTTTGAGCTTTATAACATATTAGCATTTTTCCAAACTTGCATAGGAAAAGAATATTCAAGTTAGATACAGTTCCTATTGTCACTGATCAAGGTTTCTACTTGGATGAGCAGAGAATTTACCTTTTTTCACAATCCACCAGGATTCTATTCCCTTTTTTTAACTTTAAAACTATGTTATTCTTTAAAGCACCTGCCACAGAAGAACCTGAAGCCTAACTAAACACTCTTCTCACTTAACATCATGACATGATAACCTAGGTGTGGATGACATTGTATAAATAAGAAAGTTATTCATTACTGCCAAGGCCCTCATCAACTTATGCTTTCAATACATTCTACCATCCCTAGGCTGCTAGGATATGGAGTATATTTCCTCAGACAATACCTACTGTAAAAATCTTTTTATAAGAAGAGGAAAATGCATAAACCTTATTCATATTTTAGCTAGCTAGTTCCCTTCCCACACCTGACTCCTCATGAATTATATCCTCACTAGAATTGCAGAACTGTCTTCTGAAAAACTATTTCTTGAGGGCCATAACTTTTCCTTGTTAGCAAAATTTCTGCAGAGCACCAAGATAAACCTCATGTACTTGAGGGTCTTTGATTTATTACTTTTTCAGTTTCAAGTGGCTTCTGAAAGAGCATTTTAAATTTGATATTAGGATGAAGTGTGCCTTTGAAAAATTAACGTTCATACACAGATGTATCATTTTTTCTTGTTCTGAAGCAATATTATATAAGCATAAAATAATCTTCTTTGAATTCTATTAGGTCATATAACATTCTGGACAACCGAAAAGACTCTTTCCTGGAATTTGATGTAGAATACTAAAAAAAAATCCCTGATTATTTGGGTACAGAGTACCTTATGTGCCAGGGCCAACACTTATGGCTTCAGAAAAGCATGACCTAATGGATCACCTGAGTCAGTGGGGGTTCAGAAAGTTGCTTAAACATTTCAGAGAAGAAATGAATTGCAGGCAAAATGTAATATAAAGGCTAGTATGAAGAAGATCATCCAAGACATTAATAGTCTCCAATGCTCATTTGTTTTAAAGATAAATCTAATGTATTACAAATAGAAATCCAATGCTTGGGCAGACCAGCTGCTGACAATCTAAAACTAAGTAGAGCAAACCACCTCCAATAAATTCATCAGTCAATGATCATTATTCTCTCATTTTATCATCATATTCCCAGAAAGGCAGTTGAATTTCATTCATGGAACAGCAGGAATCTGCTGTGATCAGGATAACAGCAAGAACTTAATATTAGAGGGTACATTATTCACCATTATAAAATAATGAGACATTCAAACTTTGAATTTAACCTCAAAACTAGTCAATTGACAAAATTTTTTAAAAAATGATTAACAATCTATTCGTTTGAATTTTGACTACTTTATATTTGGGTTTTAATATCAATAGTAAAAGAGAAAATACTGCCAATGAATTTAAAAACACAGTTTCAAGTAGAGGTTTGATTTGGCAAATATATTTTGAAAACTTGAATACATTTGATTAAATCTTTGGAATCATGCAAATTTCTTACCTTCTTCATATGAAAATATTTCTATTAAAAGTGACCTTTTCCATTCACATATGGTTGAGCCAGAAGGAATTTTCTATTGTTCACTATGGTCACTTTGTCAAATTGCCATAGAATCCTCTTGTAACTAAAGATAAGATAGTAATCCCAGATGAGTTCAGTTCCCTTTTAGACTTCTACATCCCTAAATGAATATTAGTTTATCTCAAAATTATAATTATTAAAAATATAAGTTCCTCAGAAGACCAATGCGTTCCCCATTGAATGAGCCTCACAATAAGCTAGGATAAGAAAGAAGCCCTTAGCATCACTCTGCAACCCCACTGTTTTGTTCCTGAAGAGACTGAAGCCCATAGGCTTCTGCAAAGTCACACAGTTATTGGTCAAATTGAATGGAATATGTAGACCAGGACTCTCCCCCAACTCTAGCATATGTGTTCTCTATGTCAAGCTAAACCAAAATGAAAAAGTCCCTGCTCAGCCTTCCATTCCACATTGTTCAGCTTCAAGCCTGATCTGTCCTGAGAAAGCATGCTGAATACATTTTCATGGGAAAACAAAGCTAGAAACAGACTAACTTCATCTTAGGCTCATATGTGACATTTGTCCTAAAATTTGATGTTCATATTTATATAACTATGAGATCAAATAGTACTGAGACATAATTATTCGAAGTTACTTGTTTGATGATGCTCTGAGTTCAATCAATAAGGTGAAATTCTGAAGACTCAGGGAAGTATATTTCTCAGGCTAGTTGCATTTCTCACAGCATTATTTATTTAATTGACTTACAAATATATTGGGAAAAAGAGTCAAAAGGAATATTCCAATATACCAAAGAATAGCTAAACACTCTTCATGACATATTAGCATAAGTCATGGATATAAATGATAGTCACATATACAATGGTATTAGAAACTTCCCAGATCTACAAAATATTTTTGAGCAACATAATACCCCATCCATTTTTATACAATGTTTAATTCTATTGGAGGCAAAAAAAAAAAATACAATGTAAGTACGGGGCATAAGCTCTGCATTATTCTTCAGAAAATGAAACTTATGGAAGGTTTTTAAATGACATGAGTGTAAAATTCACACAACCAGGAGAAGATGAATTAAGCCACTCGGCAAGGCTTTATTGGAAGGCGAGCCCTCGGACCATTTCCCCGTCCATCAGAGCGGGTAGGGAGAAATGGCGTCGGAGATTCCGTGCATAGAGAATTTCAAGAAAACCTGGTCAGGAAGGGGAGGGGTTGGGTACAGGAAGAGAAGGCCATAGTCCTTCCTGGTGGGTCAGGAAAACTCGCTGATTGACAGGAGGCGTGTCCACTAGTGACATCTGGCTTGCAGCTCTGCTGACCAGCTTCCTTATTTGGGCATCTTGGACCCTGACCAAACCTGACAACAGATGATAAATTTGAAAATCTGAGTCCAGGCTTTGATTTTCACAGACTAAAACAATGGAGAGAACTCTGGTTATTAAGCTGATTGTCTTGCTAAGCAAGTCAAGTACCTACATTTTTCCTTAATTGGGACAAAAATTCAGGTAATTAGGCCTCTGAGATGTATTTTAATCTACAAGGGAACGTTTCAAAGATATAAGACAATATGGTTTAAGATTAAAATACTTAAGTGTGTCATTTGCTAAATATTGTTCCTGGAATAGCCATGATAGATTCTGAAAATTAAATCTGTGAAGAAAATGACAGATCATTCAATAAATGGTATGTCTTAGTTTCCTAATGCTTCTATAACAAATTACCACAAACTTCATGGCTTGACCATAAACACAAATTTATGAACACAAATTTGTGCTCTTATAGTCTGGAGGTCAGAAGTCCACAATCAATCCTGGTAGTCTAAAATCAAAAGTCTATAGAGCAGTATTCCTCTGGAGTCACAAGGAATCCCTGTCCTTGCTATTTTAGTTTCTAGAAGTTTCATGCATTTTTTGGATAATGACCTGTTTCTCCATCTTCAAAATACAAGACTTTTCACTTTGTACTTCGGTCATACTATAATCTCTGATTTTTCCTCTTATCTCCCTATTATAAGGACCTCTGTGATCACATTGGGCCTACCTGCATGATCCAGAGTCTCTCTCTCTCTCTCTCACACACACACACACACACACACACACACAGTCTCTACTGGATATTAAAAATCAACCATGAACAATTGTGTATCAACAATTGCATAATTTAAGTAGATAAATTTTTAGAATACACAAACTACTAAAACTGATGATAACAAATTAAAATTCTGAGCAGACATACATAACAAGAGATTGAATTAGGAATTAATTTCCTTTTGCCATAGGAAAAGTTTAGTGTTACTTGGGGATTCTACCACATATTTAAATAAGCTTTAACACAAATCCTTCATAAAGACTGTCAAAAACTAGACAAGGAGAAAACACTTTCTATCTCATGTTGTGAGGTCACTATCCCTCTGATAAAAATTCCAAAGATTTCAAAAGATTAAAAAAAACATAGGTATAGACTAATATTCTTCAAAAATATTGACATAAAAACTCAACAAAATTTAAAAAAATAATCCAACATTATACATAAAAAGACAGTATGCCTATGTCAAACTTACCTCAGCATTCCAAGGTTGATTCCACATATGAAAATCAGTCAAGATAATACACCATCTTAGTAAAGAACTAAATCCACATAATTAATAGAAAAAAAAAGAATGATCACATCTCAATAGATGGATAAAAAAATATTTGCCAAACTCTAACACACCTTCATGAGAAAAGCATTCAACACATTAGGAAGGAAAGTGAACTTCCTGAATATGATAAAGTTATCTGTGAATTCATGAAGGTGTGTTAGATTTTTGTCAAGAGGCTCTTCTCCAACTATTAAGATTTGTTTTTATCACTTATACACTGGTTGTAAATTAGTACAGCCACTATGGAAATCAGTATGAAAATTCCTCCAAAAACTAAAAAATGGTACTACCATATGATCCAATTATAACACTCCTCAGTATTTAGCCAAAAGAATTAAAAGAGATACACACATTCCCATGTTTATAGCAGCACAAATTACAATAGCCAAGTTATAGAATCAGCCTCTATGCCCATCAACAAATGAATGGATAAAGAAAATGTGATAAATAAACAATGGATTTTTATTCAGCCATAAACAATAAAATTATGTCATTTGCAAGAAAATGGGTAGAACTGGAAAGCATTATGTTAGGGGAAATAAGCCAGTCTCAGAATGACCAGTGTCATTGTATATTTTCTCTTGTATGTGGAAACTAGCGAGAAAAAGGAAAATCATAAGCAATCTCATATAAACAGAAAGGTGACTATTAAGAAAGAGGAAGAGGATAAGAGCAAGGGAGGAAGAAAGGCTCTGGGAGGTACTCAGGAGTGAAATTGATCAAATTATGTTATGTGTGCATTTGAATATGCCACAGTGGAATTTTCTATTCTATATAGTTAATATGCACCAAAAAAAAATTAAAACCCACATCTAATATCATACTAAATGGTGATAGACTTACAACTCCCCAAGATCAGGAAAAAGGTAAGGATGCTCATTATTACCACTTCTATTCATCACTGTAGTACAGGTCCTATTCAACAAACTGGGAAAGAAAAAATGTAAAAGGCACACAGATTAGAAAAAAAAATTGAAAAATCATTTCTGTTTGAAAATGACAAACTTGTATGTCAAAAATCCTGAAAAACTCATCAAAAATATTTAAAGTTATAAAACAAGTTTAGCGGGTTATAGGATACAAGGTGTATATACCAAACTCAATTGTGTTTCTAGCCAGTAACAATGAAAAACCTGAAAATTGAATCAAGAAGACAAGTCCATCTATAACGGCATTACAGAGAATAAAATCCTTAAAAATGGATTTATCAAAAAAAATGCAGAGCCGGGTGCAGTGGCACAAGCCTGTAATCCCAGCACTTTGGGAGGCTGAGACAGGAGAATCGTGAGTTCAAAGCCAGCCTCAGCAACGGGGAGGCACTAAGCAACTCAGTGAGACCTTGTCTCTACATAAAACACAAAATTAGGCTGGGGATGTGGTTCAGTGTTTGCGTGCCCCTTAGTTCAATCTCCAGTACCCAAAAAAAAAAAAAAAAATGTGAAGAGAGGCTGAGACAGGAGAATCCCAAGTTCAAGGCCAACCTAAGCACCTTGACAAGATTGTCTCAAAATTTAAAAAAAACAAAAAATGGAGGTGTAGCTCAGTGGTACAGTCCTTGCCTAGCATGAGTGAGGCCCTGAGTTCACTGAAAACAAAAATATGTTGTTGAAAGTAATAAAGGCCTAAGTAAGTGGAAGGACATCTCTCTTCATGAAGACTTAATATTGATAAGGAAGACTTAATGTTGGTTAAGTCTTCCTTAACCAACATTGATCTAGAGATTTAATGAAATCCTAATAAAATTCCAAATACTTTATTTGCACAACTGACTTACTGATCCTAACATTCATTTGGAAATGGAGTTGACCCAGAACAATAGGCAAACCAATCTTAAAGTATAGCAAATTTTTATTAGTTTTATCTTCCCAATATTCAAAACTCCTTAGAAAGCTACTGTGATACATAGAGCAATTTCACTGACATACAGAGAGATGTATGGGTCATGTAGAGAATGAATCTGAGAGTTTATTTTATATATAAATCTTTCATATATATATACATATATACACACACACAGATGTGTGGTATATATATCTTCAAACACTCATTCTCTAAGACACAACCCACTTACATTTGTATGCTAATAATGTATATCAGTGTCAATTTAAAAATATATATATTGCTATTTTTAAATCAGATTTAGTCTATAATTGAGAAGCAATTGGCTCCCTGAGAGATGTATACCTAACTTTCAAGATTACTTGTTTAATATCATAGGAATCAGCCCTACTAGAGGATATATATGTTTCTGTGTAGTTGTTAAAAAAGCAACCTAGATGCTGGTTCAAATAAGATTATTTGTGAGATCACATTATTTTTTATTCTGTTTTGATATCATGTGACAGTTTTAAATGTGCTTATGAACTTTTCTACTCTAACTTCTCAGATGAATGTAGAAAAAAAATTAGTAGTATGTTAGTAAATATATAAAGAGAAATTAATTGAATTGCGTGGTAATAGTGGCAAAGCAAGCAGAAAAAGGTGATTGGACAGAAGCAATGGATTCATATCTTTCTACAGCTTAGCAATCTGTATGCAATAATGCAGACCTTCTTCACCAACCAATGGGCTTAATTGAATTCTGCAAATGTGTGATGCAACCTTCCTTCTAGCCACTGATTGAAATTATATTATATCATTGTCCTACTTTAAAGATTGTGAAATCTGCCTTGAGCTCTAACAACTGAACACTGAATAATAAGGTGAATAAATTACAAGCCCCAGAAGCCCAGTTCTGTAATGAAATCCTTTGTTACCTTTCAAAAGTTATCCTTGAGAAATGCAAAATGGGAAACAATACTTTCATTGATGAAAATGAAGATTACCCTCTCTTCCCCATGATGAAAATTTATGAGAATAAATAGTAAATGGAATAGCATAATGTTAGAGTAAGAAAAGTGTTAGAGTAAGAACAGGTAAGAACATAACAGAAAAGTTGAATTTTCCCCAAAGTTTGACTTCTAGTTAGGAATGAGTGAATGTTCTTTCTTTTACTACACTTCAATTTCAAGTCAAAAGATCATGATGTGTTTGCAGATTTTAATTGCCATTTCTTAATTACCTAGTTCAGATAAGCAAATGCCAGGTAGGATAATTTGTTAGTTTAAAAACCCCCAGGAGGTCTCTGCTTGTATTAATTTTCTATTGATGAATAATAAATTACCATAAATTTAATGACTTCAAAAATAGCACATCAGTTTTCTCAGTTTGTGGAGGTCAGAAATGTAGGAATGGTTAGATCAGTCCTTCATTTTGGGTCTCATAAGGCTACAGTCTACAGTCAGTTGGGCTATATTCTCATCTGAAGGCTTGATTGAGAAAGAATCCACTTCCAAACTCATTCAAGTTGTTGGCAAATTCACCATGGTTATATGACTGATGGGGACAAGCTTTTTGCTCACTGTCAGCTGAAGACCACCCTCAATTCCTAGAGGCTACACACAGTTCCTGGAGGCCCCTGTCAGGGAATGACAACATGAACTTCTCCAACGTGGTCACTTATTTTGAAACTCACAGAGAGTCTGTTAAGAGAGAATCTTTGTCATATAACAAAATAATAGGAAGGAGTATTTTATCACCTTTTTCATATTCTGTTGATTTCATTTAGAAGAAAACCACAAGTCCTGCCTTTATTCAAGGTCAGGGAAATGGCACAGGGTCATGTGCATCAGAAAGCAGGAAACTGGGGGCAACTAGGGTCTGCATGTCACATTGACCTTTGGCTACTTTCACATTCAATATCTCATAGCTAAGGCCAAAGAGTGTAAATACCTATTTTCAAAATAGGGGAGATATCTTCGGGATTCATTTCATGCTGCAATAACTAGCAGGCATTGCTTCCTTCAGGAATCACTGTTGTAACAGCCAGGTAATTGGTGCAGAGATGATAGAAATCTGCAAGCAAATTCCTCACCAACACTCCATTGGTTATATCAAACACCCCAAACCCCTGCACTAGAAAAACAAATGCAATCTCTGGACAGAGGCTAATTTAAGAGCAACCACAAGTCCCATGGAAAGAGGTTGAGTGTACCTTTGTGCCTTTGTATTCTGGGCATAATTTTCCTTTGCTTCTACAACTAGTAGGCTCAGCCTTTGGTATCTTGAGGACCCAATTAATTGAAGGCCAAAATAGAACATTTCTTTCTCCCCTGCCTTTTTTTCCAATTGCAATTATCTGAGGCTGCAAATGCACGCATCTGTGATTCCTAGGGATGAGTAGAACCATAGTTGCCACCTGTACATTTCTATGGAGACAACAAATCCAGAAATCTCTTCAAGTTCTTCACTCACTTAAAAACATAGATTTCTTCTTAGCTCTCTTTCATTTTCAGAGAATAAATTATGCTTCAAACTCAAGTCTCAAATTGATACATAATGATTCAAAAGCAAATATTTGTTGCTGCTTTTGACCTCACATTGAAACACTTCCAAAGACAACTTTCATTTCTTAGCAAAGAAAGCATGAAGGTCTCAGGGGGAATTAAAACGATCGTGGATTCAGAGGACAAGACAGGCTGGGTTGCCAGGAAACCAGCAAAACAATCTATAAGTATTCATTTTCCTTTTTAATTCTTGAAACTGCCTTCTGTGGTGACCTATTTGAGACATACTCAAAGATTTAATTCCCAGCACTATTTGGGCCCAAGCAATTAGTTATCTTGTTAACTGTGTTAGTCAGCTTTTCATCATTGTGACCAAAGTACCTGACAAGAACAACTTAGAGAAGGAAAGATTTCTTTTGGCTCATGGTTTCAGAGGATTAAGTCCATAGTCAGCCAGCTCCACTGTGCTAGGCCTAAGGTGAGGGAGAACATCATGGTGGAACGACATGGCAGAGGAAAGCTGCTCAGCTCATGGCAGCCAGGAAGCAGAGAGATATTAGGAATGGGAAGAGGAGATAGGAGAAGGTGAATCCTTCCAGGGGCACATCCCCAGTCATCCACCCAGTATACTCCACTTTCTAGTAATCTATTTAGCTACAAATGAGTTAATCCATTTGATATATCAATCCCCTGGTGAGTTCAGCATCCTCATGATCCAATCTTTGCTTACAAGCCCTCTGCACCTTACTTCATTGGGGGCCATGCTTTCAACACATGGATCTTGAGGGGATATTCTAGATCAAACTGTAATAGTAACATAAAGCAGTTTTTATAAAAACTTGAAGCTCCTTTGCTCATTGAGAACATTAATAGGATGGTGGAATCAGGCTCCAAAAATCTCATCACCCACTCCCCTGACACACTCCTGACAGCCTTTGGAGATAACTCCCTCCAAAAGGCATTTCATAAAACACAAAGTCTTAGAAATTAAGTAGGAAGAAAACCACACCAACATAAAAGCAAGTGTCTTCTCCTGGGTGGCAGATGGAGCATAACAAGAGAAGATAAAGAAAAAACATTGGAAATAACATCAATGACAGACCTGAGTGATGTGTTTCCAGTGGTTACCATGGATTGATTTATAAAAGGATGTCTACATAGCGGTTCTCAGTCCTGGAGGCCATGAGAGTTGTTGGGGTGGGGGGGGGGTGCGGGGACTGATCTACTATAATTACATCAGCATCTCTAGAGGTAAGGCTTGATTTGAAAGCATCCTAGGTGGTTGTAATGTGCAGCTATAGTTGAAAATCTCTGCTTAAATCTAGAAAATAGCAATTTTAAATAAATGTGAACAGCCTCCTCAGCATGAATCCTTTTGGGCTACAATTTGGAATTGTGGGACACATTCAGAAACCCGCATCAAGCCCTCTGGTGTACTGCCCTGAATAATATTTTTAAGCTCTCAAAATAATTATGATGTAGCCCTCTTGGCTGATTTGCAGTCCATAGACTTAGAAACCATTACTCCAGGCTGGTTTTATTGCTTTTTTCTTGTTACCACTAATCATTGGGAGATCAGGACATAACATCATTTCTTGGAAAAATTGTCCATTGTTTACTAGACTCACAAACATTTACATTGCATAAAGTTGGGGCTTATATATACAAAGATATACAACACTTTGTCCTTGTCCACATACTGCCAGCAATCTGGAAAGCCACACATTTATTAGTATGAGTTATTGCTTGAGGAATTCATAAAAGGAAAAAATCATGGGAAGATCATGAGAAAACCATGGAGTCTGTACCCATAAAGGGTAGCCAGGATTAAAACTACTCATGAAAGGAGTGAATATAGAGGGCAGTATTTCTACAACTGACACAAACAGAGGAATAAAATGTTAGAACATGTTTGAGAAATAGTGACCATGGTTTATGCTGAGGGATAGTTTGAGATGATAAAGAAAATGGAAGTAAAGAGAGGATTGAATGCCAGCATTTAGTGTGGTTTCCTTGACACAGTACACCATGGTATTAGGGAAGAAATTTATGAAGACATTTCCATGTTTATTAAGGTGAACAACAACCACCCTAACCAAATGGGTACATTTTGTGATCAAGTACTGATACAAGTACTAGCCAAAGGTTACATGAATATTGATATATTCAGTGTGAGTAAACTGGGCATTTATTCAGAGCCAGGCTTTGTCTATTTATTAGCACATCCTCTGAAACACTTTTTCAAAGCAAATATGCACACATGAATATGAACACATATCCAAATCTATATGTACTTATTTTGAAGTGAAACTTTACTTTTCCTTTTTCATGTTACTTATTCTCTAAAGGGGATAATGCTAAGAGGGTGTGATAAAAACATTCAAGACTCAATTGAAACATTAAGATTTGGAGGAAAAATGATGGAGATTTTAGGTTCTTTCTGTTATTGGTTAACATTGTGATAACATTATTTGAGTGGGAAATTGCTTCCTACTCAAAAAATAAATTTCTCCAGAAATAGAAAGGTAAAGAGAGAATGAGAGGGCAAGAGAGAATTAAGTCCTCAGTATTTCCAGAATTATATAGCATACAGCATGTTTTTACATATTAGTAAACATATCTGGGCAATTTTCAATGAGTGAACCTTACATTCTCCTAACATTAAAGTAGTAAAATATTTTCAAGTGATTTATTAGCATACAATTTTTGGTCATCTGGGTGATGCAGTGTTGGTATTCTAATAGTGGTCATATTCTAACACTGCAAAACACCTATAAGTACAGAATAAAAGGGAAAGAAAAACGTAAATACCAACTAGTCATAATTGATAAGAGTTAATTCTCCTACAACAAATTATACTTACTACCAAATTAAGACCAAATCATTTTCACAACATTATGGCATTCTACAGATTTACCTTAAGTTTAAGTAGCAGTTACTGCTATCTTCTGACAGTTGTGTAAAACAGTTTAAAAATGACTGCATACCACAGTGAAAATTGTCAAAGAAAGGGATTTTTTATTCAACCTACAGACAGATCTATACATAAATACATATAAGCATCAGTGAATAAGAAAGAAGTTAAAAAGAAACGAAAATAGACTGATGTCTGGTTTTATTTCTTAAGAAATATCGCTGAGGTCATTGATAAAGCAAACACTCTTATTGCATCCATTTCCATGGAGTCTTCAATGGTCTATGAATTGGTTAGCAGATCAGTGCAGTGGATGATTTTGAGACCAAGATATTTCCAATGAAATGGTTCAAAAACAGTGAAATCAAACATTTTCCATAGACTAACTTTCCCTTTGCCCTAAGAAATCATCCTAAATGTGAGCAATACATTACTTTCTAGACATCTAATACCATTTAGGACATAAACTCCCTCAACATTGGAAAGACTTAAGAAGAAAAATCAAAACATATTTGTGCCACATTCCCTACAATATATGACAGTGGCTTTTTGGTGATAACTGCTGGTTTTTCTTCCATTGTCTTCCACATGTGATTCTCAAACTTAAAAGAAAAATATTCAGGGGGTTAAAAATGCTTAAAATATGTACAGAAATATAGAAAATAGTGGAATCGATTCCCAATACCTATAATGTACCTTCAACATTATTAACACATGGCCATTCTGTTTCATGTGAACTTCCTACTTTCCACCCTCCTTCCCAACTTGATTATTTTCAAGCAAATCCTAAGTATTATATAATATCTTCTCACTAATTAAATCTATAGCACTAAAAGAAGACTTTACTTTTCACTAACAAATCCTTAATATTATCAAACCTAAACAATTCTAAATAATCTGTAACATAATCAAATATTTATGATATTGGTAAAAACCTTTAATCCCAGCTACTTGGGAGGCTAAGGCAGGAGGATTGCAATATCAAGATCATCCTCTACAAACTTAGCAAGACTGCCTCAACTTATTTATTTATTCAATACTTTATTTTTTGCTCGGTGGTAGAAAGACCCTGGGTTTACTCCTCAATAATAAATGAATAAATAAATAGTGCCTGTTGAACTTTCTCTCTCTCTCTCTCTCTCTCTCTCTCTCTCTCAATTATAAATTGAGCATAGGAGCACATGCCTATAATTCCAGCAATTTGGGGGGCTATATCAGGAGGAGCTCAAGTCAAGGCCAGCATCAGCAACCTAGCCAGACCATGTCTTTAAATAAAAGAACTATGGGTGTATCTCAGTGGTAAAGCACCCTTGGGTTCAAGCCCCAGTACCAAAAATAAAAAATCCAATAATTAGCTTCTTTAAATCACAGTCCAAAGAGGTACTACACATTTGGTTTAAATATGTTCTTGCCTTAAATCTTTTTAAAAAATAAACCTTATTGTTTAACAGTTGTAGGTGTGCTGAAAAATAGGGGAAATTATACAAAAGTTCCTATTTATGTCATACCTAATTTCTCCTATTATTAACAGTTTACATTACTATGGTATATTTGTTGTTATTAATATGCCATTATTGGGGTATTATTATCAGCTAGAGTCCATGTTTATTCAGATTTTCATAGATCTTTCCTAACATTTTTTACCTTTCTCAGGACCTCATCCAAATATCCTTTTATATTTAATCACCCTGATTACATTCCTTGTGGCTATGATAGTTTTATAGACTTTCTTTGTTATCAATGACCTTCACTGACTTTTTCTGTTTTTAATTAATAAATTTGTTTTGGCACTGGGTATTAAACCAGGGGTGATTTTACCACTAAGCTACATCCCTTGCCCTTTTAATTTATTTATTCATTTTTTTAGAAAAAAGTTTGAGATAGAGTTTTGCTAAATTACTATGACTGACTTCAACCTTATGATCATCCTGCTTCATTGCCCCCAAGTTGCTGGGATATTAGGCATGGGCCACCATCCTGGCTTCTCAGTTTTTATAACTACTGGTGATTTTTTGTTTAGTGAGTAGTCTCTGTTACAGATTTCATGGAGATCACAGAGATAAGTGGTGAAAGGTGCTATTTTTGTCACAGTATTTCAAAGGTACCCACAATCTACATTGCCTATCACTTTGTATCCTGACATTGATTACCTTGCTGAGTTTGTGTTTGTCAGTTTTCTCCATTGTGAAGTTAAACTCACTTCCTCTTTTTTCCATATTGGTCTCTTTGGAAGGAAACATAGTGATGTATAGTCTAAACTTAACATGTGAATTGCTTAAGAAAAAAATGTCAAAAAATGATATTAAGGACACTCAGGTACAAGGGAAATACAAATAGTCAAGTCAGCGAAATCAAGAAAACCACGCCTGATCTAACTGGGAAATTCAGCAGAGTTAAATATCATATAAAACAACCAAGAAATCTTGGAGATGAAGAATTAAATTAATATAATAAAAAATTCAATTCAGAGCTATAATAGCAGATAAGATAAAGTAGAACTAACTTGCAAAATTGAGGTCCTTTGAAATGACTGAGTCAGAGGGAAAAAAATAATGAAAAATAATGAAGGCAGCCTTTGAGATTTAGGGAACTCAGTAAGTTCACAAATATTTGCATTGTGGAAGTTTAAGAAAGAGACAGAGAAAGGAACAGAAAGCTAATTTAATAGAATTGTTGCTGAAAACTTCCCAAGCCCTGATCCATGAAGCTCAACATTTCCCAAATAGAGTCAACCCAAAAAGATTCCTTCCCAAGGGCACATTATCATCAAACTATCAAAAAGGAAATACAATGAATTTAAAAAGTATCAATAAAAACACATCATGTCACATATAGGATAATCTTTATTGGACCATAAGTTGATCTCCCAGCAGAGACCTTACAAACCAGGAGAGAATGGAATTGCATGTTCATACTACTCCATTTTCTTGAGAGTATAGTATATACCAAATTTATTTGGAATTAGTTTACATAGAAAATTTATCCCTTCTTCCCTACTTATATATTCATTCAGTTATTTATTAATATTGGCCTGGATTTAGGAATATTTATTTTGTGCATGGAGACATAATCTAATATACTGTTTTACATTTATAATCCAAAATTATTTTGTTGCACAAGGTGTTCCAGCTATAGTCCTTGAAAGTTCTTTTTGTAGGTTTCTATGTCCCTTTACCATGACCTCATCATCATGTTTTGTTTGGGTTTTGAGCACATCTTTGCTTTCTTGACCTACAGGATTCTCCATTTTCATTTTGAATATGTCTTAACACAGTCCTAGAATCAGTTATTTCTCTAAGCATTCCTTGTTCTGTTCCTTTATTGAAGAGTCATATTAGTAACCAAGATCTGGGCACAAGGTACAATCACTACTCCTGGGGTGTTATCTGTTTCAGGCTCACTTAGCTAAAAGAGCAAAAAAACATACATGAGTATATATTAAACCATGTACATTCATGTATTTATCAATTTTTTATGTGTAGCCATCTGTTGCAATATTGGGCTAAACATAAGTTCAGACTGATGTCTCTAGATTTAACTTATTACCACATGAATCGTTCTAATCACTACCTTTGGCTGATCTGTAAACTCACTACAGCAGTGAGCAACCAAGCTCACAACCAGCTGTCATCCATTTATTTAATTATTCAATTACAGTGTATATGCATAGTACAGTATCAGATTTGTTAACTCATATCCCTAAGGGAATAGACTTTATCAATTGTAATAGAGTACTTATGCATGGTTTCTGTTGTTTTATTTTTACGTATTCCACTCATTTCCAAATTTACTTATGTCAGCATGTTTTCCCAAGGAAACCTTCCGTTAGCTATTTTATATATTTTAAATGCAGTTATAGTTTTTGTCACAAACTGCATTTCATAATGGAATTATCTCAACTTCCTAAGTGATTTTTTAAAAATTTGCATGCATTAAAGTTCATTTTTGTGCTATAAAGTTTAATAGGCTTTAAAAAATGCAAGCTGTCGTATATCCACAATAATAGTATACAGAATATTTTACCCTAAAAAATTTGTTTCACCTATTCAATTCCCCCCATCCATAGCAACTTCTAATCCTTTTACTGTCTGAATAATTTTATCTTTTCCAGGATATTTTATATTTGGA
>PVHX01010526.1:57601-67601 GCA_004024805.1 Geosciurus inauris
TTTTTTTTTTTTTTTTTTTTTTTTTTTTTTTTTTTTTTTTTTTTTTTTTTTTTTTTTTTTTTTTTTTTTTTTTTTTTTTTTTTTTTTTTTTTTTTTTTTTTTTTTTTTTTTTTTTTTTTTTTTTTTTTTTTTTTTTTTTTTTTTTTTTTTTTTTTTTTTTTTTTTTTTTTAGCTTAGGAACATCTAAGATGCAACCAAGTCATTTCGTGGCTTTATTATTCATTTATTTTTATTAAGTGAACAATATTCCACTGTATGTATGAATTACAGTTTGTTTATGAGTTTGTACATTTACAGAAATCTTGGTTGCTTTTAGTTTGAGGCAAATATGAATAAAGTTGATATAAACATTACAAGCAGGTTCATGTGGGCACACAAGTTTTCAGAACAGTTGGATAAAGACTAAAAGCACAATCATTGCATTGCATGCTAGGATGTTGTTTAGCCTTGCAAGAAAAAGACAAACTTTTCCAAAATAGATGTAGCTGTTTGAATTCTTCCAATTAGGTTAAGTGAAATATATCAGGCACAGGACAGATACTGCACAATCTCACTTATATGTAGACTCTAACAAAGTTGAACTCAGAGAAATAGAGTATAATGATGGTTATGAGAGCCTGAGGTGAAATGGGGAAGATATTGGCTTCTGGACACGAAAGACACAAAATTTTAATCAGTCAGGTGGAATTAATTCAAGATAATCATTGTACAATGTGGTGAATATAGTAAATAATATATTATGATATTAGAAATTGTTAAGAATAGATTTTCAGTATTTCTCCAAAAAATTGATAATTATGAAAGGGAATGAGTATACTAATTAACTTAATATACCCATTCCACATCATATACATATTTTAAACATATTTCAAAACATCATATTTTGTAGGCAAATACATATAACATTTTCTTCACTTATTGGAGGGAAGGACAGAAGGACAGTATGTTTGTTAGTACCTGTTCCTTTACATTCTCACCAACAATTGGCACATTCTTTTTTCTTTATTCTTTTTTTTGTAATGATCCTCTTCCCTTTTCTTTTCTCACATCAATATGTGAAATAAATTGGATCTTTGTTGTCTAGAGTGTTCTATTTTCCAACTTTTTTTTTGTCTCCTTGCACTTCTCAGTCCTTCGTAATGTTTGGAACTGAAAGTTAGATCTAGAAGCATGATCAACTTTAGGTGTGATTTTATTTTTTTTTCTTTTTGCAAGAAGATGTCACAGTTTAGTCCGTTTATCCATTGCAGAAGTTTAGCATGTTTCCCCTTGCATATCATTCAGTGACTCATAATTTCTATTTGACTCCTTTTTTGTGACCTTAAACCTGATAAACATGTATATGCATGGTTGATCTGATGCATCATTTATAATGGTGCCCATAAGCTTGTTTTCTAATGAATGTAACACCCATTGATACATTCATTAATAAGGGTTGTCTCTCACTGTTAGCCAGTGTCCCAGTAAAAAATACTGTGTCCATTGTATTTCATCGCTGGGTCTTAAAATTTCTCCAGTTATTCATGGTATTACAAAGCAATAGCTTTGCTGATGAGTATTAATTTTCATTTATCAGTTTTTGTTTTCAAACTATAAGCCCTCCTTAGACTCAAATGACTTCATTAATATGCCCCACTATCACAAAATAATTCAATTCCTTCCACTGATTTTACTCACTTTATATTTTAAAAATAATTATATTGGTTTACACCCTTGCTTCATCTCTTCTTGCCCACTTTTATGCCTGCAGAACTCTGTACACACTCTGTCTCAGGCCATAAATCAACACCGGAGGCACTTTAATCATCTCCTCTTTTCCAAACTGTCTCTGATTTTTTCTTTGGCATCTTTTGTGCCAAAGCAGTATGTTATACAAAACCTAAAGTCATGTAGCAAATAGACATGGAGAATTGACATCTATCCTCAGTGGTTTTTGTAAAGATTAAAGTAATTAATATATATAAAGCCTTATCATATTTTAGCACATGAAAATTCTTTAAAATTACATATTCATATCTCTCTCAATTTCTTGTCCTATCCTAAGGAAACTTCGTTGTTATAAAATTTCTATTTTTTTCCAGGTGGTTGATTGATGCTGACTTGCATTTTCATTGAAGAAGATTTGGAAAAGTCATCATAAAAAAGAACAAAATGATTACTTTTAACTCTAACATATAATAATAATTATTATGATTTTACCCTCCTCATTGTGCTCTCATTGTACATAAATGAAGCACAATTTTTCACTTCTCTGGTTGTACATGAAGCAAAGTCACACCATTCATTCAGTCATTCATGTACCTAGGGTAATGATGTCTATCTCATTCCACCATCTTTCTCACCCTCATGCCCCTTCTCCACTCATCCCATGCCCCCCCCCATTATGGATCAGCATCCACTTATTAACCTTCATTTATCAGAGAAAACATTTGGCCCTGGTTTTCTGGGATTGGGTTACTTCACTTAGCATAATATTCTACAACTCCATCCATTTACCTGAAAATGCCATAATTTCATTCTCTTTTAATGCTTAGAAATATTCCATTGTGTGTACATACCACAGTATTTTTAATGTCAGTTCTTCAGATCTATGATCCTATTTTATGTCCTCCTTGCCCCAAATCCCTAACCCCATCCAATATAACTCATACTCTTTCAAACTGAAAAATCCCTTTCCTCTCTTGAATAAAATAATCCTAAAATAAGGACATTCTCTAGGCAACCTCTCTAAGGATAAAATACATACTAAAATTGGGGGATATCTTTATAAAACATTCTTTTTAAAAAATAAGAGAAAATAAAACACTAGAGAGTGTCTTAGACCAAAATGGACCATCTACTAGTTAATTAAGGTCTACTATGTCTTAATTTTAGCTACTATGATACTTTTTCTTTGAATTCTATCACTGTCCTACTTCTCCTTTTTAAAAAATGGCAAGGAAAAGGTGTCCATCATGTGCTAGTCTCATTGGCATGCTCTAATGTGTCATGTTGTTTCATTCTTCTAAACTGATAAAAGTTTCTTGCAACGAAATTGTCTCTTTGAGACCTCAAATGAGTTATTAAAATTTAGATTCACTTGAAACCCAAATGGATCAGAATAGCCTGCTCTTCCCCAAACTAGATATTTGCTGTTGATTTTTTACTGTTATGAGACCTTAAGTAGTTTCAAACCACAAGGCACTATTCATTTTCCAGAAAATTTGAATGGATATAAATTTCACTAGAGACCATAGCATGTAATAAAGTAAAAACATATTACAATCACTTCTTTTCCATAGTCTATTAATTTGGTAATCCTATCAAAAAGCTATTAAATCCCATCTGTCACAGTTTTTTTCTTATAAACCAATTCTATTTATTGTTCAGATTTTGTTACCTTTGAGAGGTTTTTACAGGTTTTCCTTTTTAATAGTTGTCCCATTACTGAAGGATTTAAGTTACATTCACTGAACCATAATTGCCATGATAACAGTTCTTTTTATCCTGAAAAATTGATGCAATGTTGGCATTCAATCCTGTCATTTCCCAGGTCTCAGTAAATTTTCGTAAATAACTATCAGTAGTGGTTCAGTAAGTTTTTCAACAAAATCCATTAACACCTTAGATGGTAGATCATTCAAACCTTGCACGCTTATTTTGCCCCAGTGTATACTTACCTGTTTTTAATCAACAGCTATTTTTGAAAGTATTATGCTAAATTGAAAGCCTAGGGTAAAAGTAATGATTTTGTGTAAAGAAATTTCTTTGTTTGAAATATAATACTTATAGTCACATTATATAATAAGAATGGTGATGTACTGAGGAGGTACACCTATGGATTGGTAACACAGTGTGAGATGTGTCCAGAGCGTAGCTCCTCCCTGCTGTGAGGCTCCAACTTGCACCTTTCCTTTTGGTTTTATGGTAGACATCCATTTATTTCCCAAGCATGTTTTACAGCTTCTGAATATGTAGATGAATATAGGATGGATCTTGTAGTAGATAGAAAAAGTGATACCTCTCCAAAAATAATAATAATAGTAATACACCAATGTCCACAAAACAGTGAGAGTGATCTTGTTTGGAAAAAGAATCTTTGTAGAGGTCAGGACATTAAGGATCTTGAGATGAAATCATCACCATAGAGGTGTCCTTATGAGAAAGTCAGAGGAGACTTGGAATACAGAGACACACAGAGCAGAAGAACTTGTGAAGATGGAGACAGATCATGGGTTGTGCTAGAAGACAAAGAATGCTGAGCACTGCAGACTACCTGAAGTTAGGAGATACAGAATAGATGCTCCCCCAGAACCTCCAGAAGGATACAGTCCAGCTTCCACCTTTATCCTGGACTTCTGGCCATCAGCGCTGTGAGAGAATAAGTTTCTGTTGTTTCTAAGGTACTCAGTTTGTGATAATTTGTTGCAACAGCCATAAGATACTATTATGGACACTTTGAGGGGAAATGCAAAAGTTTGGTCAATAATATTGAAATATATAATTCCTCTGTCTTGCATCCTTCTGTGTTCAAGTAAAAGTGCAAAATTTTCTTTTAACTACAATCCGCACAAAGTTGTGATGTCTGCAATGATACCTTTCAATTTATTTCAGAGTCATAGTTTTATTCTACAATGCAGTAGATTTACCTAGAAAGTGAGTTTTGGAAAAAAATGACTCTTTCCCTATACTATGGAACATTATTGGTGCTCAGAGCTAATTAACTTAAAAATATTATTGAGGCATTTATGCATTTTGCTATTTGTTCCCCTCTCTAGACAATGGCATAATCCTGATTCCTAGACCAGAGATTTAACAGAGATGGACTAAAAATGAAGAAAATCCTTGTAAAACTTTAAAAGTGATGTGATGGGAACAAAACGAAGGCCTGGGTTGAACATAATTGCACTATGAAGAAACTATAATTTTCATAGGTCAAGAGTTGCCCAGGTTTTACTGCAAAGTCATAAAGCAACTCATCCAAAACTATGCTTCTAGGTCTTTAAAACATGGTGGATACAATCCCTTCTAAGATCTGCTCTTGATTTATCACAGTTCATTTGGAGCACTATGGCAGATAAAGTCGTCTAACTAGCTTCAAAGTCAAAGTACTTTCTTGGTAAAACCTCTTCCTACTTTCATTGATGAGTGACAGATCTTAGAGATGCTCAAGATATCAAGTGAAACTGAACAATAATACTGAATGATGGCAAGGGCACAAGGAAACAGGCAAACCCAAACAGCATATAGGGGGGGCAAGGGAGATAGCAGAGCTAAATGGGGCCATGGAATGCACTCTTTATGATCTGCAATGAGAAGTAAACGGCTCTGAGCAAAAGGTGATGCCCCCAGTGATAAACAGCTGAGTGAAGGAAATAGAAGACCTTCACAGATCCTCAATTAAAGTTACAAACACACGTTCACCAACTTAGTAATGAGTGATGCTTATCTTCATGTCATATCAATATACTAAAAATGATGTAGAAAAATATCACATAATACTGTAATTGAAATTAGGCTCATGCAGGAAACAGAAAGCCTAAAATAATAGTGCTTTAAGAAAAATAGTTCTTTAAGCACAATAAACACCTTATCAGACATATAAATATACAGATATAGATACAGATACAGAATTATGTTGCCTAGCTTCCAAGTGTTTCCTGATTTTCCCTGTCTTCTAATATTGATTTCTAGATCAATTCCATTACTGTCAGAAAAATATTTTGTATGATTTCAAAACTATTACATTTTCTTATATTTGTTGAGTTTTCTATGGTCCAGATCATGGTTTATCTTGGTGAATATTTTATGTGCTTTTGGAAAGAATGTGTGTTTTACTGCTGGCTGGAGTGTTCTACAGGTGTCAATTAAAACCAGTTGATGAATTCTGTTTCTCAGCTCTTTTATCTCCTTGATGATTTACTATCTGCTAATAGCTCTATTTATTACTGGGATGGAAGTACTGAAAATTCCAACTGTAATTATGAATTTCTCTATTTCTCTCTTTGATCCATTCTGTTTCTGTGATGTAGGCATACATGTACAGGCATGGCTCTAAATGCATGTTGTACTGACCTAAGTAGTGATAAATTGCAATAAAATATGATGTCAATCCTGAGAGGATAGCAAGAAACTAGAATTCTCTCATGTTACCATAGGAATCATATCTTTAAGAAGACAGCTTTCAAGTTTCCTACAGATTTATATATTTACCCTGTGGCTCTTGCGGTCACTATCCCAGGTATTTAACTTTCAGAAGTGAAAACTTATGTTCACATGAAGACCTCTGTATAAACATTTATAGCTGTTCAAATCATAACTGTCCAATTGGAAAGTGGAAATAAACCAAACTACCTTCAGTGGGTGAATGAATAAACAGACCATGATATATCTTTGCATTGGAATTCTAGTCAGGAATACAAAGGAATGAACTGCTGAAACATGCAAGAACTTGGATAAATCTGAGTGTTATGTTCTATGGAAGAAGACAAAAGATTATGTCTGCCTGATTTCCATTAGATGAATTTCTTGAGTGTCCAAAACTGTAGTGGTGATCCACCTCTAGATTCACTCTCCTGTCCTCCTGATGACCATGTCATTCTACCATACAGGTGCTGGAAAATCCATAGGAGAATGTTGGGTTCCCTGACAACCAAGAAATATTACAGCTCTTGTCAGAGAAATTAGCTGGGCTTTCTAGATGGATGTTATAACAGTAAAGCCTCAGCTTTAGATATCTGTTGTTCCTTCACCCATATAAAGGAGGAAACCAACTGCACTGCCCCTCCCATGTAACAATGTGTGGCTGCCCTAGGCTGCTTCCATGCAGAGACAACAGCAACCACTTGGAAGACTGTCACCAAGGTACCTGTAGGCCTAGTTATGACAGAGGTGAGATATTGGTAACCTGCATGGACACTAGAAGATAATAGTGTGGAAACTGTAATACATCAGATCTGCACTGCTAGAGAGGATGACACATGAAAAACATGAAAAAACAAGGGAAGAAAATGCCCCAAACAAACCAATACACTACAATAATAGAATACATTCACAGCACAGTAGATGAAATGTCAGAGAAGGAGTTCAGAACACACATAATTAAAATGATCTGTGAAGCACAGAATAATATGAGAGCAATTATAGACAACAATTGTTCAATCCAACAGAGATAAGAGAGCAAATACAGGTAGCAAAATATTATTTCAAAAGAATGAGATAGAGATTCTGAAAGAAAAAACAAAACACAAATCCTTTAAATGAAGGAGACAATAAACCAAATAAAAAATTCAATAGAAAGCATCACTAACAGAGTAGATCACTTGGAGGACAGAACCTCAGGAAATGAAGACAAAATATATAATCTTGAAAATAAAGTTGAAGATGGTAAGAAATCATGAACAGAACTCCAAGAATTATGGGATAACATGAAAAGACCAAATCTAAGAATTATTGGGATAGAGGAAGCCACAGAGATATAAACCAAAGGAATGCACAATCTCTCCAATGATATAATATCAGAAAATTTCCCAAACATGAAGAATGAATTGGAAAATCAAATATAAGAGTCTTATGGGACACCAAATGTGCAAAACTACAACAGATTGACAATCAATATTGTCAAAATGGCCATACTACACAAAGCACTGTACTGATTCAATGTAATTCTAATTAAAATCCCAATAATATTTCTAATAGAAATAGAAAAGGTAATTATGAAATTTATTTAGAAAAATAAAAGACCCATAATAGCAAAAGCAAGCCTTAGTAAGAAGAGTGAAGCAGGTGGCATCATAATACCAGACCTTAAAGTAAACTACAAAGCTATAGTAACAAAAATGGCATGGTATTGGCACCAAAATAGACATGTAGACCAATGGTATAGAATGAAAGACACAGAGGCAAACCCACATAAATACAGTTTTCTCATACTAGATAAAGGTGCCAAAAACATACATTGGAGAAAGATAGCCTTTTCAACAAATGGTGCTGTGAAAACTGGAAATCCATATGCAGCAAAATGAAACTAAACTCATATCTCTCACCATGCACAAAATTCAACTCAATGTAGATCAAGGACCTGGGAATCAGACCAGAGACCCAATGCCTAATAGAAAAAAAAATAGGCCCAAATCTTCACTATGTCGGATTAGGAACTTACTTCCTTAACAAGACTCCTAAAGCACAAGAAATAAAATCAAGAATCAATAAATGGGATGGATTCAAACTAAAAAGCTTCTTCTCAGCAAAAGAAACAATCAATGAGGTGAGCAAAGAGCCTACATTCTGGGAACAAATTTTTGCCACATGCACATCAGATAAAGCATTGGTTTCCAGGATATATAAAGAACACAAAAAAACTTAACAGCAGGGGCTGGGATTATGGCACAGTGGTAGCGTGCTCGCCTAGCACGCATAAGGCCCTGGGTTCGATCCTCAGCACCATACAAAAATAAAATAAAGATATTCTGTCACCTACAACTAAAAAATAAACATTTAAAAAAAAAACTTAACAGCAAAAAAACAAACAACATAATCAATAAATGGACTAAGGAGCTGAACAGACACTTCTCAGAAGAAGATATACAATTGATCAACAAATATGTGAAAAAATATTCAACATCTCTAGGCATTAGAGAAATGCTAATCAAAACTACTCTAAGATTTCATCTCACGCCAATCAGAATGGCAGTTATCAAGAACACAAAAAATAAGTGTTCGTGAGGATATGGGGGGAAAGGCACACTCAAATGTTGCTGGTAGGACTTAAAATTGATACAACCAATCTGGAAAGTAGGATGGAGATTTGTTAGAAAACTTGGAATGGAACCACCATTTGTCCCAGCTAGCACACTCCCGGGTCTATACTGAAAGGACTTAAAAACAGCATACTACAGTGACGTAGCCACTTTAATGTTTATAGCAGCACAATTCACAATAGCCAAACTGTGGAACCAACCTAGATGCCCTTCAATAGATGAACGGATACAGAAACTGTAGTATATATGCGCAATGGAATATTACTCAGCAATAAAAGAGAATAAAATTATGGCATTTGCAGGTAAATGGATGGAGTTGGAGAATATCATGCTAAGTGAAGTGAGCCAATATCAAAAAACCAAAGGCTGAATGTTCTCTTTGATAAGTGGATGTTGATGCATAATGGGGAGGGGGCAGGGGACAAATGGAGGAACTTTTGTCAAAGAGGAGGAAGAGGAGGGGTTTGGGGGCAGGAAAGATAGTGGAATGAGATGGATATCAATGCCCTAGGTACATGTATGGCTACACATACAGTGCAAATCTACATTATTACAACAAGAGAAATAAAAAGTTGCATGCCATTTGTGTACAAAGAATCAAAATGCATTCTGCTGTCATGTATATCTATTTAGAATAAATAAATTTTAAAAATGTAGTAAGGATGATTAGATCAGCAGTTGCCAACAATTGGGGTAAGAAGATGAGATGGCAAAGGGACCACATGAGTGAATTATTTGAACTGAAGTTTAATCCCTGTGTATTTAGTTCCTTCCATTTCTCCTGGTTATGATAGAGTTTACACCAAACTATGTGCATATTAAAATTTATTAAATAATACACTGATGCTAACTAAATTTTGTTCTGTATTAACTTAAGAATAACTAAGCCAGGCACAGTGGTGCACACCTGTAATCCCAGTAGCTTGGGAACCTGAGGCTGGAAGATCATGAGTTCAAAGCCAGCCTTAGCAACTTAGTGAGGCCCTAAACAGCTCAGTGAGACTCTTTCTCTAAATAAAATACACAAAAGGGTTGAGGATGTGGCTCAGTAGTTAAGTTCCTCTGGCTTCAATTCCCAGTACCTACATAAATAAATAAATTAAATAAACAAATAAATAAAAACAATTTACCAGAACAAAGATAACACATGCATAAAAATGTCCTGGATAGGTACATAAAAATGTTAACTTATTAAACTGGGTTTCTTTAAATAGGATAAACTTTGATTTTTCATTATATGCACTTTAAAAGTATTTGCATAT
>PVHX01010527.1:0-69598 GCA_004024805.1 Geosciurus inauris
TAATTGACCCTGAAAAAAGAGCATGTAACCAAAATATGAACAAAAGATATTATAAATCATTAAGAAACAAAACAAAAAATTGAGAAAATAAATTAGCACAATTTTTACAAAATTAAATAACAAATGGTCCATACACTTATGAAAGAATAATTAATCTTATCAGCAATAATGAAAATAAAAATCAAAACTATAATATTTCTTTTTTATGCTCATAGGATTGAAAATAAGAATATTAGAAATTGCTTTACATATAAGATATGAAAGGAGGGGCTGGCTGACTATAAATTCTTTTTTCTTTGATTTAGTTCTTCTTTTTTGTTTTTAATAAAGATATTTATTAGACAGCATTTAATTCCACCCAGAAGTTTCAACAGGGGTACAATAACTTTTATTTATTAATGCAAATTAGCCAATTCCTTTCTGTAACCTTCCATTTCTGATAAAACTTTGTCAAATGCTGCTAACTGAAACAAGGCATACCATTCCATTCACATTGCTTTCCAAATACTCCTGGAAAATATTATATGTTTAGATGTATATTATCTATCTTCCCAATTGTTTTTACTAAATATTTCATGTCTATATTACATGCAGTGCATGTTTCAGGTCTTCAATAACTCTTCCCTCATTGCTCATTCCTTTCACACATGCAACACACCAACACACACACACACAGGTAAGATGTCAGGTAAGCACACATAAGTGACAAAACTAAGGAGAAACGTGAGATAATTATTTTTTTAAAAAAATCAGATAAATGATTATTCTTGTGAAGAGAGGAAATATAATGCTAGTAAGAAAAACACAATGTACTTCTACATTGATAAATTCTATTCATCATTTGGTTTTCAAATACATACATTTATAATCTGATATTGTTCATCAAAATAAAAGATAATTTTTTGATGTATGTTATAATGATTTTCCTGTTTAAAAACACTTGATGTCTGAATTAGACATAGCAGGAAAAGTACATTATTTAGGGAGGTTGATTTTTTGAAAGATCATTATATAAACCTTAATTTCATATGTAAGGTAACTATTTGGGAAAGACTTCTAATGGAGAATTAAACACTAAATACTGTTTGAATGATAGCAAAGCAAAATAAAGAATCAATGCAAATATTTAGAAAGTCAGTGAGCATCATGATCTAAATGTGTGTTGACAGATAAATTTGGAAATAGTAAATTTATTTTGCCAGGGAAATCTGAAGTCACTTTAGAGTTCCATTATATTTGCCAGAATTCACACATATCCATGTTTCTATTGAGTAAATCCAGAAATCAATGAAAAATTATATATGCTATTGTATTTTTTGTTTTTCAACTGCTAAATCCACATTATATTTATAATGTACATAAGTATAAAAGATAAATGGTTTAGATTATTAATTTCTATTTATTACTAGAATATGTTTCTAAGAGTCACAGTGGAATTTTTGCAAATATCATAAATGTTTACTAATATGAAATAACTCAATTGTTGACAGCAATAACTTAAAGTGTTTGTGAGAGTACTTGCTTTTTTCACCACTTACAACTATTCCAGACAAAAAAGTGGGAAAGCCCAGGATTGTAAGCATAATGCTAAAAATATTCCAACATAGTGTAAGCTGAAAACTATTTACAGTTTTCATTACATGAAAAACTAACTCCTTCCAGAACTAAGAATAAATCTTTGTTCTGTCAAAATCAGTGTTTTCATTAAGAGTACAACAACTGTTCTAAGTGGTATCAGATATATATTTCCCTTTTTTCATTTACATTATGACTTTTGAATATTTAAAAAGAGAGTTTGCTTTGATATAGGAAAAGACAGAGGCAAAAGAATACTCGGGCAAAATAAAGAACAGTATTCCTTCTCCTTTCTTCTTTTGGTCTTAGTTATATAAGTAAATGAAAATCTTTTGATTGGATCAGACGAAGGCCAGTGGAAATATTAGGAGAAGGGAAGCACAGGAGGATTAAAGTTAAAAAGAGACAATAACAAATGTTGGTGAGGATGTGGAGCAATTGGAACTCTCAAATGTTGTTAGCAAAAACAACTTATTTGGAAAACCTGTTTTTCATTATGTATGAAAGCTGAACACACACACTTTTTAGGTCTACCTAAAAATATAACTCACTAGAGACACACTTAGAATAACCACATGTATGGGCACATCTCCCCACATACACACTATTGTTTATAGCAACATTGGTTATTGTAGTCTCAAGCTGTAACAACTCAAATGCCCATCACCCCAGTAGATAAATTAATAACACTAGATTTATAAAATGAAATATTGTACTGTTGAAACTAAATAATACAGCTTGACAAAAAGCAGACGATGTCCCAAAATAATGTAGAGAAACAGAAAAGAAGCCAGGTAACAAAACACATAGTATACTATTGCATTTCTAAATATGTTTTAAAAAGTGTAAATAATTCTTGTTAACAGTAAGCATAGAAGTTAACTTTGAGAAGGAGAAACTAGAGATTTGGAGGCATAATTGAACTTCTATCCTTTGACTTACATATTAATTTTATGGAATGAGTCAACTTGTGATGTTTTTTTGGAGCTGAACCCTTAGGACGACTGTACTATTTATGTGTGAATTTATTTTTTAGTTAACAATCATTTTACTGTTTTAATTATAAGGATTCGAGAAATCATTATAATTATTATTTGAGAAATCATTATCATTGTTCTTTCATCATTTGGATTAATAATATATCTAACTCTCTCGCGTACAATTTACTTATATCACTGTATAATACAAGTGTTTTTATGTTATTTCCTTAAAATCCTATAAGATAAATATATTAGTATCAAGAAGCAGGATAATATGTAGTACTTGTTTTCAAATTTATATAGGCATTGATTTACATATTCTACAACTTACCAATTGAGTTAACCATGATGCAAGTGATGTATTCATATTTTAATGCATTCGTTAGTTAATTCAGCCTCTTCCATATAAGCAATTGCTTTAGATAAAAATAACATAGTCATAACTTGAGCACAGGCCATACCTTCTACCAACTTTTGAAACTCAAAATTGGGAAAAGAAAAAAAGATAACAATTATAATTGATAAAATGCGGGGATAGTTTGGAGTAAAAGAGATGAGAATACACAGATTTTGTATTGGATGAAAAAGCTTCACATTGGTGTTTCTTCCTGTTGGATGAAGGCCTTATCTTTATGACCTCATTAAATCTTTTAAATACTTCCTTAAAGGTCACTTTTCCAAATATGATCACATTAGGGGTGGGGCTTCAATATATGAATTATGGGAGGACACAATTTATTCCATTGCAAGTATAATTTTAGGTTTTGTAAAATTAACATAAAATGTATAAAACATGAACCATAGAAATCATAAAACTTTACCAATATCTTTTGACATTTCTATCATTCTTTAATTACTAAAAGAGAGATGCCATATCCCTGATAAAAAATTTCCTAGTTTCAACATGTTATTTCTTCCTATATTTAAATGTGTCACATCTTTTCAATAAAAATGCTAAAGAAAAAATTTAAGATAGTACATTTAGCAAATACTCAATAGCAACTAATAAGAATTTGAAACAATGGAGAAATGAAGGAGACTGTTCTTCCAGACATCAAAATATACCATACAATTATAATAATTAAAATTGTAATATGCTTGAAGCAGTAGGAACAATAAAAGGTATGTGAAGTACTGCTAGATGCCATTTTCACAACATAAAAAACTAAAGTTAAAATGAATCACAAATAAAATGTTGTTTGTGTATATTATCATACAAATGTTCATATTTACTTATGTTAAGTATGTGTGTATGTGTAACATAAAAATATCTTAATGTAAAAAAGATATTAGATGAAAAGTTTAAAATGAGGCAATATAAAAAGTTTAAATTCATGACTTGCAAATCGAATGGAAATATCCAAATATTTTTGTAACCAATATAAGTTTTAAAAATCTTATTTTAAAAAGCAACAACCATAAAGACAAAAGGATAAAACTCTTACAGTATCTGTTTCCCTGTCATTTTGAGCAGCTATACCAAAATTACCAAAGCCAGGGGAGCTTAAACAACAAATGTTTCACAGTTCTAGAGGCTGTAAAGTCAAGATTAAGCCATAGACTCACCTGCTGGTTGAGTCTCTTCCTGGTTGGCACATGGGCATCTTATGTTTCCACAGGGGGAAGGGCAGATAGAGGGAGGAAGTTCTGGTGTCTCTCTGTAAAGGTACCAGTTCCATTCATGAGGGCTCTGCTCTTTGACTTGACTACCTTCATGTAAGGATTCTGGCTGTGGAAATATACAAGACAGTGAATTTCCTGTGGTGAGCAAACTCCCAGGGAAAAATAGATGTTTGTTTTCCACAAGTGAAACATTCTGCAGTTTCTTTCAGGAACTATTAAAATAACTAATACATGCTCTGTTCCTGGGAAAGTTTCCATGCAAAGGTGCAGGATGCCTAGCTGCTGTGGTAATGCCCTTCATGAGGACACTCTATGCTAGAGCCTTATCAGCCTCCCCCTTGATCTCAGACACTCAGCTCCTGGGAATAAAGGAACTCTCTTGTTAGACAACCATAATGTTTCACCAAGTTCCAAGTTCTGCTGTTCCTAAACCTGTCCACTTAACAGTAACTTTAAACAATGGACTTTCTTGAAAGCTAGGCAAAGCTCCTAACATTGTACATAACAGATACTTATTTCTCAGTATGTAACTGAGAAATAAGCTCCATAATGTTGCTGACTCTGTAACCTGCCTAATGATACAATGAACAGTAATGTACTAATGATGACAATGACCTAAGGTAACCTATTGATATAAATAAAGCTGGAAGCTTGGACAAGCAGCCATTTTTGCCTCTGTATCTTGCCTCTGTGTCTCCTTTCATTTCTTTACATCTCCTCAAGTTCCACCTCCTAATGCTATCACATTGGAAGTTAGGATTCATGTGTGAACTTGAGGGAACACAATATTCAGTCCATAACAGGGTGTATCACAAAGTACTCAAAAATATACAAGTAGTCATATGAGTTGAGAAGAAAAAATAATAAATCACCAGTAAGAAAAATGGTCATTTGACTTAAAAAGGCATATAAAATATGCCAATCATATTTTTCCTCTAGAAAGTAAAAACTAGTGAAGTTCAATATTATCATTAATCTACTCCAATGTGCAATGTACATTGTGGATGCACGTGTTCTTAGCCATTATTGATGTGAGTATGAAATGTTGAATTCTTTAGTGTAGCTTTGTTATCACTTAATAGAAGATAAGTACTTTTAAACTGACATTAAGGCTGTTCTCCAGATATTCAATAACCCTCTAATAAATAATATACAAATTACCCATAGGTCTCAAAACAAAAAATTTTGACCATACATTAATTGTATAATAGACATTTCTTTCAAAAAAGAAGGTACACAAACATATAACATGTAAGTGATATAACATTAAAAAAAAATTCTGAAACAAGTATAGGTAAATGACATCCAGAGGGAATCTGAGTTAAAGAAGTTGTGTATAAATGGAAATATAGATTTGAGGGTATTTTGTTACTAATTACAGCACCACTTAGTGCTTGATTGGATAAAATGCCATGGGAACAAAGAACTTGCCAAGTATAGTTTTTAGATTGTGAGTAACTGGATACAGTAACAGCTAATAGCTGACATTTATTCTCCTCCTATCATGTGCTACTTCACTATCCTATACATAATCTTTCTCACAAAAACCACCTGATATAAGCACTATTAAAATAGTCTCAATTTTTGAATTATGAAGCTGAGGCTCAGAGTAGTTAAGAAACTTGCCAAAGTCATACAATTATTAATCTATAAGGCCAGTATACAACCCGTGCAGCCTAATACAGGACCTATGATATTAACATTAGATTAACTCTGAAGCATTCAGGGTGGTTGATATTGAGTTAAAATCACCCATGTGACACACAAATAGAGTAAGGAAACAAGAAGGAAGTGGGGTAAATTTGGTACCTCATGAAGATCCTGGGATTTTTCTAAGATGACAATTTGCGGGAGTAAAGGCAGGGCCAAGACCTAGATTAAATAAATCAAGTAAGGTATTTATTAGACAAAGTAAGTGAATGAGATGGATCTCAAGAATAAGAAATAGTGACAGCTTCACAACTGAAAATTGTTTACACGAATCTTACTCTCTTTGGGGGTCACAACACACTGATCCTTTTCTTCATTTCTCAATGTGTATAGTTTTATTTATTGTGTTTTGTGTCATATTTTCCCCATTATTTTGTAATAAAAGTGTGTAATTTCCATCCTTTTTAAAATAAGTATGTCTGGCTAGGCAGACATCTTCACATCTTTCTATTATATTTTACCCTTTGTCTAGACAATAGTTTCCCCATGATTAAAATTTAAATTTGCCTCCTCATAGCATGCGGTTACAATTTCAACTACCATGAACTTGCTCTGTCCTCAATGGAAGATAATGTACCACTTCACCATTAATTACACCCCAATTGCAATGTGGCATTATCTCCAGTGTCATTTTTCCTGTTTCTATTCTCAAGACAGATCAAGTCCTGTTTCTCATTATCCTCCAAGGTTCATTGCAAAAAAATAAAAAATAAAAAAAACATTTTTAATGCAACTGATAATTTTGGACAAAGAAAGTATACAAATATATGGTTATGAAAAGCTTCCAAGCAAAGAATTTCTAGAGTTAGATTGCCTGTTTGTTATTTGTAACTCCCCACTCACTAGTGGTACAACTGTGTACATGTTATTTCACACCTCAGTGCCTTGTTTCTTCATCTGCAAGAGAGTCTGTACAAGCTGACTTCCTCCATGTGCTTACAGTGCCACCGGGACTCTTCAGAGAACTCGTTTAGCCTTTACAAATACCTCATATGCAAGATAGTATTCACAATCTTGTTTTAAACGTGAGGGATAAAGTCATAGATGTAGAAGTCGGTAGGAGATATCTCTGGTGGGAGCAACTGGCCTGGGTCTCAATTCAGAGAATTTTCTGGGTACTGTAAGTGAACCTGTTCCTGTTTAGCTAATTTGACTGCTTTATGAGATGTTTGTGAGATGTGTTCTCCTGACACTGGTGCTTCAGAACTCCTCTGAGGGGAGTGCTAGAGAAAGGATGTGCAGTTATGAATGCCCACTTCAGTACAATTCTCTTCAGAGCTCTTTGCCACAGGAGCTGAGATGCTCTGATTTGTTTACTTTAATTCAAGCAGAAATCCATGTACATATAAATGTGTATGTGAGTGTGCATAAGTGTCCTTGTGGTATGTTTTGGCTGTTTCCCCATTTGGATATGAATTCCCCATGGACTCTTTACCAGCTCCAGTTGTTTTTCTGGTAAGATCTGTCAATGATTCAATCTCTAGCTTGAAGAATTGCAAGTAACTCTTCTAGAATGAGCAAAATGGAAAGCTCCATCACTTAGCAACCACATGTGAACCCTCCACACACACACACACACACACACACACACACACACACACACACTTCATCTTGCCTGAGTGCACTGGTGGTATACAGTTTTCTTTAAGAAACTTTGCTTTCCATAAAATCTTCAACTTATCTCCCCATCTCCCCTTGTGCTTAGCACTAATGAAGCTTCACAACTAGTATGTATACAGAATGCTTCTGCTCAGTCTGTATGGAATCCAGGTAGTTTGTGTTCTATAGTTCTCAAAAATCTCTTCTGTCTCTATTTTATTTATCAGGATGATACTACTTGACAATAGACTATAAAAATAAGTCAACTTATATTAGGTGATGGCAGTTTGTTATGAATATTTATTAGTAGACCTTATAAATGTAGGTCAACCAGTAGTACATTGCATAGTTTAGAATGGAAAATGATTGATTTCTGGCAAAGGATCATTTCAGGCCTAGTGTCTTTTTCCAGCATGTATAAAGCCCACATTTTCACTTTTGTTCTAAGCTTAGCAAACTGAGACTAGATTTTTCCTCTATTTTTATGGTTCAACTATGGTTGTATTTGTTTCCCCTAAAGCATCAGCTTCATGTGACACAAGGTCTAGGCTCCTAAAAATTTCAAGAGACAGGTTAATTCTTTGATTTGTACTCTGTTATTTGGTGGTGGCAGGTTTATGGCCCAGGAATGGGGAAACCTCACTACACTCTATGTTTTCTCACTTTCAAGTGTTTGATGCTTGTAACTAAATTCTCTGTCTTACAGTGACAGTTGCCCTCAAAGGACAAAGACCACTAAAGCTAGCTGAAAGATGGCACAGGACTTCACAAGTGTATATCTCAATAGCAAAGGACTATATATCACCTAACTCTACTAAATGATCTGAAGCAGGACTGGGTAACTCAGGAACTGGGGTTTTGCTGTCTCTGATGCAACATGGCCTCATGGGCTTACCTTAGTCTTATGTCTGTGTCATTTATGTTATAGAAACTTATTTGTGGAAGATACCATGTTGTAAGGTCAACTGTTCATTCCCTATCAAATTAGAAGACAAAGTCTTTTGTACTTAGATGAAGGCCATGGTCACTCCTTAAGCAAGGACCTCAGGTGATAGACTGTTCTCAGAGAAAGAAACAGAGGCTGCACAGGTGTTATCAAACGTCACCAGGTGTTCACCATGAATCTGAGAGATTCTGTCCCAAGAATGTGGAGAAAGCATATAAAATATTGTAACAAAACTGAAGAAAAAGCAAATTAAAATTCACAAAGGAGAAAACATCCATTGAGAAGTAGTTAGATCGGTCAGGCCAATGCCACCCAGTGGTTGAGAATATAAATACAACAGTTGAGATCAGATAGCCAGTTTGGGTTGGAGTACCATTTTCTTCAATCACCACCTAGTTGACATCAAACAATTTGATTTCTTTGAGCCCCAGTTTTCTCTTAAATAGAATATAGACAAAGTTTTTAGAACAAAGAAAAACTTCCTTAATAAAATTTTGTTAGATTTTAATATAGCAAAATGTATAGTTTGTTGAAGTTTTCTAGTCCATAAAGCCAGTCTGTAAATAGTTAGAAAAGGTTAGACAATTCAACGATAAACCAAGATAATTTATTCTTATGCAGTAGAAGTATAGATAAACAGATGTGAGGAGCAGCAACAAAATGAAGAAGACAGAGTTAAAAAAAATCCTTAGTGCTTGGCAATCCAAACTCTCATTTTGAGAAATGTCACTGGTGGCTGTAGAAAGAGACAGTGGGAGGAGAAGATGCAGTGGATAACAGTTTAGTTCTATTGCCCCACATTACTGATGATCAGGGAGAAAGAAGTTATTGCAAAATTTAAAAAATAAAAGTTATTTTTAAAAACAGAGAAAAATTTTTTTTTATAAAAGGCAGCATATGTAGACAGTATGTCTCTGGTAGTGATGAGATTGAAGAAGAAAATACATGGTGTTAGGCCTGAAAAAAAAAGACAACCTCAACAGGGTGCAGGGACACACACCTAAAATCCCAACTACTCAGTATACTGAGGCAGGAGGATCACAAATTTGAGACCAGACTTGGGAAATTAATGAGGACCTATCAGGAAAGAAAAGGTTTGGGGGGGTGGTGCTGGGGATGTGGGGCACTGATAGATCACCCCTAGGTTCAATCCACAGTATCTCTCTCTCTCTCTCCATCTCTCTCTCTCTCTCCCTCTCACACACACACACACACACACACACACAAAAGAAAGTGGGGTAGATAGCCTTGATGAATGATATTTTTCAACAGTTTTTCAACTGTTTCTGATAGTGATTTCAAGACATTGTTTCGTTATCTCATCTATTCTTTCAATTTATTTTTTTCTTAAATATATTTTTTAAATTCAGGAAGCTAGGAATACTGAGTAAATGACTTTCAGAAAACAGGAAGGCTTGGCCCAAAGTGATGATTGGGACCTGGATATGTTTTCTCTGATTTTCTGCTAAGATCAGTAGATGATGATGGTCTGGGAAATCGGGAAAGCAAGGTATGGGAATTGGGGGGATGAACATTGATTTAATAGTTCCCTGAGATTTATATAATTTTATTATTTTCAGGAAGCAATGGTTTTTAATAAATCCTATTTTTATAGGCCTATACATCTAGATTATTTGAATAAATTTTATTTGACAACTTTCATGCATCAAAGACTTCTCCTGAGCTAGTGGTGCCATGAATACATGCAGCAGGGTGAGGGCTTCTGAATCAGAAAGGAGGATGTAAAGATGAGTGCACATAGGAGGAAGTCTATATGCACAACAGCAAATTTTTTGAAAAAAGATTCTTCTCACGATTGTTAACCAGTGATGATGTTCTCAGTTTCTAAGTCAAGTTGGGATTCTGAAATCATTTTCATGTTGTGCCACTTTGTTTGCTTGAGCTATTCTGTAAAATACCTCCTGACAGTCCAACATCAAAAGAAACAATGTTGTTTTCCTAAGCTAAAAGGATGGAGCTGTGACTGCCCAGCCTTTACAAGTGCTAACAGCATTTCTTTCTAAAGCACCTGCTGTTACACATCAGCCTCAGCCAGCAGAGGACACAGACAATGACAGCAATTTTTTTATTAGTATTATTCCTTTCTAGTGTGTGAAAGGAGGATAATGAATTCCATATAGACAGCATTAATTTATGACATGCAGACAAGCACTTGCTTCCTTAACCTCCAGACACATGAATCGTAAATATTACTGTGGATGGTAAGAGAACAAGTAGCTGCTATAGAAAGAAATTGACAGCAGAACCAAAGAAAGGAGCCAGTTCAGAAGGTACAGAGCACTGGATGTGAAGCAGAAAATGAGATATGCACACAGGAAAAAAAGAAAAAGAAAACTGAAAACTAGTTAGGGCAGGCTTTTGCTCATCCTTTTGGCAGATCTTTCCATCCTTTCTTCCCCCTTTCATTTATCTATTCTCATTCGATTTATGAGAATAAAATGTACTTTAAAATAAATTCCATGGGGGGCTGAGGCTATGGCTCAGCGGTTGAGCGCCTGCCTCGCATACGTGAGGCACTGGGTTCGATCCTCAGCACCACATAAAAATAAATAAAGATATTGTGTTCATCTACAACAAAACATTTAAAAAAAAAAAATTCCATGTTCTGTTTATATATATGCAAACTTAGGTCAATATGGAGGTTTTATTCCTGACCCATCTATAAGATTTATACAATTAACTTGTTCTTGTTTTGAGGTTCTAATAATTATTTCTGTGTATCCTATCATCAAAAACTTTCAAATTTCAAATATCACTTCCAGTGATAGGGTCAAGCCATGTTCCACACAAGATACTATGTAAATATGTTCTTACTGATCTCACAAACTGAGTTAAAATTTTCCCTTAAGGTGCTAGCTGTTCCCCAAATGTCAAATCTTATATTGATTTGTTCTTGCCTTTATCCACACTTTGGGAGAACTCAGACTTCCTGTTCTCAAACTGAATTAGGTGTCTTCATCAAAGCTCTGCATACTCCCCTGGTTCTTTTTATTATGTTCTAATTTTTCTGCTGTTTTTTGTTCTTGGAAGGGAACCTTAATACTTTGAGAATTCTTGAGTCTTTCCTCTTCTCTTTCCTGCCTTTCTTATTCCAATAACTTCTCTTTCAGTTCTCTTTGTGATCACTTTAAACCAACTAAATGTTAGAAAAGTTAAATAATTTCTTTGCATTGATGAAAAGAATCAGGGATAAATTTCTCCTCCTATTAAAAGTGAGAATATGATTTTTATTTCTTTTGTTTTTATTTGAAAGTTGGAGCACTAACCACTCTTGTAAAAATTTCTGCACTGTCCATATGGTTAATACTGCTTTTATTGATAAACCTGGATTTGTCAACCTCTATAAAAATGAAATTCTTTCCTTGATGGTGGCAGAAAGAAATGTGGAAATGCCCATGTGTCTCTTCACTTAAGCAATTCTGGAGTCCAGAAAAGGCTGATTGCACATGAAGGACTGAACTCAGAGGATTTCCACTGCCCAGAAAATTCCTGGGATATCTTTCATCCCAGACTGTAACTGAGATTGTTACTTTGCATTTCCTCTGAGTTTCATTTTATATAGAATATAAAATGAATGTATTTTACTTCTAATATTCCTCTGTTTAAGAATGACTCAAGGCTTGTTTTTTTTTTTTTTCATGTGAAACAGTTGGCTTTACTGCTAGAGCAAAAGAGTTACTTAAACCTTGCTGTCTTACCTCCTTTCCTCAAACTTGACAGAAAGCTTGAAATACAATGTGTTCTTTCCTATAAATGATGCTTCACAAGGCATCTTCAGGGGCTCCACAGTTCCAGGACAAAAAAAAAAAAAAAAAACAATTCTTTTTCTCATATCATCTATTTGGGTTAAATAAATTTAGATTGAACCCTGGGGTCTTAAGAGATCAAGAGAACAAAGTTATTTGGTACATGGAAAAAATAATATAAAGACAATAATATTGATGTCAATATCCAAAGCTTTCCCCCACCTTTTTCTTTAACTTCCTTCTTCCCACAATGTCCTCTGTCAATCACCTCCTAGTCTTTTTATATAGACAAAGTCCCTTGGGAACCATATGGCTTTAAGAGGCTGTAGTGTTACTCCATCTCTCTGGAAGTTGACCTTGGCTTATTTGTGCAGATTTCTAATTTTCATGGCTCAGCAAGAGTTAGAGAAGTATGACTGGACGTCAGGTTATCATCAGTGAGGGATGCAAGGTCATCAGCATCAGCTTTCCTCTTTGGCTAGCACTAGCATTTGTGCATCAGAGTGAAACAAAATTACCTCTGGTCTTTCTCCTCTATAGCAAGGAGGAGACTTAAATCTCTACTGCCCAATGACTCTGTCTTAGTTCAGTTGCTTACATGCATTTTCACACCTGCTTTCCTCTTCTGCCCTGAATTAATACTCCATTTTCATTTTGCTATCATTTATCCAATGAGGTAAAGTAGAAGTTCATTAGTATGATGGGAAAGACCTGTTTAACTTGGTACCGAATAACGTTTTTGTATGTTACTTACCAACAACCAGACTTCTATGATGGTTTTATAAATTCCGTGTGCTTGCATTCTTGACTCTTATTCTCATTTTTCCCTGTGGTCTGTAAGACCTCAATTTGTTTTTTCTGTAAATTTCTGCATATTTCTTCCATATAGGTTGTTTAGTTATTTCTTTTTCTGCCAATATTTTTCCAAATTCTATGTTCTATGTGCAGTTAGGTGGTCCTCTGACTTCACACATGTAAACCAATTATAGTATTTATCACAGTCTATTGTTTCTGTCCACTACAGCAATGTCCATTTTATTATAAACAATAAATAATAATTTTTTAAAAATCTTTATGTCCACAGAGTTTAATGTAGTCCCTAGGGACACTGGAGTTACTCAGTAAGTACTCTTCCAATTCAGGGAAAATAGAGTATCCATTATATTAAGAATTGGATGCCCTTATGTAGCAGTTAGTTTTGCAGTGGTAAGAAGGACACACACAAATCTTAGTAGCATAGAGCCACAGAACTTTGCTTTTCTTTCATTTTATACGTTTGTGGCCATAAGTCAGTTTTGGCTGCTTCTGCTCTGCTGAGCTCAATCTGATCACTCTGCTTCATGCGATTTCTGTTTTAGTGCCGAGGTTGAAAGAACAGCATGTACTTCAAAGATGCTTCTCTGATGGCAGAACATGATTACTAACAAAACATAATGTGTTCTAAAGTTTCTGTTCATATCTCACATACTGTCACTTTGACTCACTTTCTATTGTCTTGATCAATTCACTCAACCAAGCTCAACAGCAATGAGTCAAAAATATAACTTCTTCCACAGACTTTTCTTTACCCATTTTGTCTGCCAATGAAGATTTAAATTTTCCCCATATCTTGGCTATTGAGACTATACTGTTACATGCATGAGCATGCAGATATCTTTTAAAATCCAGATGTCAATTATTTTGGATATACACCTAGAAATGGGATTGTTTGTTCATATGTGAGTTCTATTAATTTTTTGAGGAAACTCCTGTGTTGCTCAGCTTTCTATTTCTGTAAAAAATACATGAAATAAACATCTTGCAAAGAAAACAATGTATTTTCACTCTGGTTTCAGAGATTTCAGTTGATAGTTACTTGGCGCTCTTGCTTTAGGCCTGGACCGAGGAAGTACTATAGTGGGAAGCACAAGGCATAGCAAACTCTTGACCTCTTGGTAGCTGGAAAGCAATGAGTAAAAAGAGAGGGGTAGGATCTCAATATCTCCTTCAAGTTCAAGAACTCAATGGCTTAACTTCCTTCCTGTAGGCTCCACCTCTAGAAAATCCCAACAGTGCCCCAGGATGGTGACCAAGCCTTTAGCATATGGGCATTTTGGGGAACTTAAAATCCAAATCATAACACCTCTTCACTCTTTCCCATAGTGGTTGTACCAGTTTACATCCCCATCAATAGTGTGCAAGACCTTACTTTGCCCCACACCTTCACTAATATTTGTTCTCATTTTTTCTAATAGTTATCTAACAAGTATAAAGTAACATCTAATTATAGTTTGATTTGTATTTCCCTGTATCCATTACTTAATTTTAGTCAGGATAATTTTAAAATGATTTTCCCTATCAATGTGTAGAACTTCCTTGTATATTTTTCATATTACTTCTTTATCAGGTATATGATTTTCAAATATTTTCTACCATTCAATAGTGTCCTCTTTTATTTTGTTGTTTCCTCTGCTATCCAAATATTTTTATTTTTATGTAGAGCCACTTGTCCAATTTTGCTTTTGTTACCTGTTGCCTCAGATAATCAAAGCAGTTTTGGGTTAAAACAAAGCTGGACATATCACACTTTTTGAATGAAAAGTATATTGTAAAGCAACAGTAATAGACACAGTATAGTACTGAAATAAAAACAATGGAATGTAATAGAGAACCCAGAAATAAAATGATGCCAAGATTATATAGTGATGAATGAAAAATACAGAATGCTAAAGAAAGAAATTGAAGAAGACCTTAGAAGATAGAAAGATCTCCCTTTTTCTTAGGCAAAATCAATATTGTCAAAATGACAGTAGCACCAAAAGCACTATACAGATTTAATACAATTCCAATAAAAATCCCAATGAATTTCCTCATAGAAAAAGCAATCGTGAAATTCATCTGGAAAAATAAGAGACCCAGAATAGCCAAAGCAATCCTTAGTAAGAACAGTGAATCAGGTGGCATCACAATACTGGACCTTAGACTATACTACAGATCTGGATTAACAAAAAGAGCATGGTACTGGCACCAAAATAGACTCTTAGAACAATAGTACAGAAGACACAGAGCCAAACCCACATAAATACAGTTATCTCATACTAGACAATGGCACCAAAACCATACCTTGGAGAAAAGATAGCCTCTTCAACAAATGGTACTAGGAAAACTGGAAATTTATATGCAGCAAAATAAAATTAAACCCCTATCTCTCACCATGCATAAAATTCAAAGTGGATATAAGGACCTAGGAATTACAACAGAGACCCTGAGCCTAATAGAAGAGACAGTAGTCCCATATCTTCATCATGTTGAATTACGCCCTGACTTAACAAGATTCCTAAAGCTCAAGGAATAAACTCAAGAATCAATAAATAGGATGGATTCAATCTAAAAATCTTTTTCTCAGCAAAAGAAACAATGAGGCAGCCTACAGAATGAGAACAAAACTTTACTTCATGGAAATCAGAAAGAGCACTAATCTCCAGAATACATAAAGAACTCAAAAAACTTAACACCAAAAAAATAAATAACTCAATCAAATAAATGGGCTAAGGAAAGCAACAGACAATTCTCAGGAGAAGATATATAATTGATCAAGAAATATATGAAAAAATGTTCAACCTCTCTACTAATTAGAGAGATGCAAATCAAAACTACTCTAAGATTTTGTCTCTTTCCAGTCAGAATGGCAGTAATCAAGAATACAAGTAACAATAAGCGTTGGTGAGGATGTAAGGGAAAAGGCACACTCTTACATTGTTGATGGGACTGCAAATTGGTGCCACCACTCTGGAAAACAGTATAGAGATTCCTTAGAAAACTTGGAATGGAACCACCATTTGACCCAGCTATCCCACTCCTCAGTCTATACCCAAAGGACTTAAAAACAGCACACTACAGTGACTCAGTGACATCAATGCTTATAGCAGCACAATTCACAATAGCTAAACTGTGGGACCAACCTACATGCCCTTCAATAGATGAATGGATTAAACAACTGTGGTACATATTACAATGGAATATTACCCAACATTAAAAGAGAATAAAATTGTGGCATTTGCAGGTAAATGGATGGAGTTAGATTATATCATACTAAGCAAAGTAAGCCAATCCCAAAGAACTAAAGGCCAAATGTTCTCTCCGATAAGTGGATGCTGATCCATAATGGGGGTGGGGGGTGATGGGATGAATGGATGAACTTTGGATTGGGAAAAGAAGAAGGATGGAAGGGGTGGGAGCATGGGGGCAGGAAAGATGGTGAAATGAGAACAAAATTTTACTTCATTAAAATCAGTAAACATCATTACCTTAGGTTCATGTATTAGTGCACATATGATGCAATTCTACATTGTGTACAACCAGGGAAATTAAAAGTTGTGCTCCATTTATGTACAATGAATGGAAACTCATTCTGCTGTCATATATAACTAATTAGAACAAATAAATAAATTTTAAAAACATATATACAATGATGAAAGAATCATCACTTTAACAAAGTGTTCTCAGAGAACTAGATATCCATACATAGAAGAATGAAATTGGATCCTGATCTTACCTTGTACAATAAATTTAACTTGAAGATGGATTACCAGTTTATTATGATTTGGATATAAAATGTACCCCAAAAGCTCACGTGTACACAGAAAGATTCAAATGTGGGGCTTTGAGGTAATGATTGGGTTGTGAGAATTCTGACCTCATCCTTGATTTGATCCATTTGATGGAGTGATCCACTGACAGCTGAATGTACTACTGGTAGTGGGTGGAACTTACTTGAAGAAAGAAGGTCATTTGGGACATGACCTAAAAGATTTTATCTTCTCTGTGGCCCCTTCCTCTCTCATTCTGTCCACTTTCCAGCTACCATAAGCTGAACAACTTCGCTCTGCCATGTCCTTTTACCATAATTTTATATATTGGAGTCAACTAACCATGAACTGAATTCTGTTAAACCATGAATCAAAATAAATCTTTCCTCCTCTAAGTTGTCTTGACAAGGATTTTGTTTACAGTGATGAAAAGCTGACGAACACATGGATTTAAGCATATAACATAAAACTCCTAAAAGAAAACACAAGAAGAAAGGTTCGTGTCATTGTTCCTTGAAATTGTTTCTAGGGTATGATATCAATTATATTTAATGTACCTTGTCAGCTGTGGGATTCATCAATTAAAAATCCGATCAGTTCTATTTCACTATCTTCTCATTCCTGAACCAAATTCAATACCAACAAACTTAAAATCAAGTTTCCAGCACACATGAACATTTAAAGGAAAATGCAATTCAAATGTATTCCACAGGGATTTATTTATATTAACTAAAACAAACATTATCCCTGAAATTATGTATTTGTGGTATATTAAGTAAGTAGAAAGTAGATAATAAGAGTCTGTTATGCATTATTATATATACTATAAACAGCTAGGCATGTGACATTCTAGAAGCATATGAAAGATGTCTATTGTTTGAAGTCATGCCTCGTGGGTCTTCTCCATGAGTTGGGGTCCTAAAAGGGGTCTTCGGGGAAGACGAAGTGGGATCTCACGGGGTGAGGTTAGGGGTGATGGTCCACGGAGTCACTCCACCAAGATTCTGGGGGTAGGTAAGACTGCTCTGCCAGAGGGAGACACAAAGCCACTTTAATCCAGGAAGTACAGAGGCTTGTATAGGGTACTTGGACCAACCATAGCCCTGAGGTTACAATCAATGAGGCACACCCTGCCCGGCATGCGTTTCATCACCACAGAATAGGAAAAGAGGGACGGGAGGGGTTGAAGGTATGGGGAGTGCTCCTACAGATGTCAGGCCAAATGTTTAACAAAATATGATCTGAACTTGGGGGGTCATGGCAGAGATCTGGAATAAGTCAGGAAATACAAAACCTGACAGAAAAAGAGAAGTATAAAATGTATTTTGGAAGATCAACTAATAGGACTGTGTACACTGAATTTTAATGTTGTCTCTGAAACTATTAACTATATTTAAATATAGGCTACCTTATAATTCCCTTATACTGAGTTTTTACTATACATATTTTCCTCATTTGTTATGTCAAAGTAATGGAAAAATATTTTGTGAATCATAAATTTAAGAAAATAAAACTGATGATATATCATCAGTGATAGCAATGATTTAAATATATTATTGGTTAACAAAATGAGGAAAAATTGTCAAAAATAATGAATATGGAAAATATTAAGTAAGAGATGCTATACATTAATTGCTCTATTTATTCCAGAAGAAAATACTTGATTCTTTTGTATCATATATTTTCTACTGATACTCCACATTAAAATTATACAGGATAGGTATCAACTCATCGATGGATTTAAGTAAGATATTTTTGCATGTAGAGTGATGACAGTTAAATGATTAATTCACTGAACACCTTGAAACATAAAGGTAAATAGTAAAATGAATTAAAACATAAAGCTAAACAGGCTAAATTTTTGATTCATCAAATATATTTGTATATATATATATATATATATATAAAAACACAATGGTCAGTGAACATCAACAGTGCATAAGTATACACTTGCATATACAGATAAATAAGTTTTGTGAATTATAATATGTGATGATAACTCTGAGTTTAATCAGAGTGCTCAAAAGACAACTAACATAAGAATCCTGGAAAGACTTTTCCCACTAAATAAATTTATGAATATATATTGTAACAAACTGAGCATAACTTGCCTCTTTTTCTTTAATTTAAAACAGTTAGACCACAACGATCTCTAAATTTCTTTTAATATTCAGCATTCTATCATGTGAATAAATACTGGGAAATAGAAGTGCAGAGCAAATTCAGATTTCCAATTAGGAACTGAGTTGACAGACACACTGAAGCTATTTTTTGACAATTTATTCTTGGGAAGAAGACCTCCATTTTCATCTTTTAAGCACTCTGGTTTCATACATTGTCCTTGAATTGTAAAGAAGGGTAAAAAGGAAGAACTCTGTGTATCTTTATTCTATTCTTAACTTAATATGCCTCTATTTTATCACCTTTACCCCTTCATCTCCTCAGTGCAATTCAGTCTAGTCTTTTTAATCTCTCCCTTATTTGGAATCCACTCCTAAAGTATTACTCATTATTTCAGCCCTTGTCATTGTCCTTCCCTGCATCTTTTCTATTTCTGTTAGGTTTATTTAGAGATGAGGTGATCACAAGTGAAAACTTCATTGAAGGTGAAATGATTATATGCATATTTTGTGTAATGCAATGGGATTTATTTTAATTCATGGTATCTCCTTTATAAAGATATTATAACACTGAAAATTTCATAGAATATTAAAAGTCCTTTTGTCTGGACTGCATTTGAAATTGGCAACCTTTTGAGTTATTCACTTCCTGCTTGAGTAGCACACTCACATGTGAATTTTGTTGCTTTCAAAATCACATGTTTTCTCAAAAGTCTTGTAAAAGAAAGAGTAAATTGTTCATCATTTCGTCAACTATATACTAATATACATCAGATCCAAGGATCCAAAGAAAGAATTGTCAGTCCCCTCCACAGTTTCAGAGTTTAACTAGTGCCCTCAGACCTGCAAGTATTTCCCAGACGCATCTGTAATGTTCGCCACGTCCTGTCTTCCAGATCCAAGAGCCATGATTTCATCAAGGTACTTGCTAGCTAAATGTTCTATGTGAAACTAAGAGGAAAAAAAATCCCGCTATTTTATGGTATACCAGAGAGCAAATTTTTACTGCTCCCCTATTCTTTGTTACCTTATGAGAATAGAAGAATTCTAAGTTAATTGTTCCCTACTGCATTTTGTCAATTGGCTTCATTGATCAAGTAAGATACCACATATTAGGACAGAAGCTGCTACTGATATGAGTATTCGATATGGGCATTTTTCTAGTTTTCTTTAATATCAATCTGTCTTTTGACAAATCACAAGTCAAACAAGTGAATTATAAAGAAAGGTTATATGATTTCAACTTCTGAATCTTTCATGATACAGATGGAAATATTTGTCTACACAACTCCTCCTAAGGAGTAATGTTGCCCTTGATTTGGTCAGCGAGTAATAGGTATTTCCACCAGCTTCTATTTGCCTTGTCCTACCATCACCCTGATGATTAATTAGAAAGCCAATGTTGGAAACAGGCACTGGATTTTAAAGCCTGCATTTGTATATTTATTTACTCCTCTCTTTATTATATAAGAACTTGAAATTTCTTTTCTGTGCATTATTATTTAATAAGAATTTTAAACATTTGAATGCTAAAGATAATTTTTAAAATGTTATATACTTCTATTACACAATGACCTAATGACAGACATTTAGCTAAGATGTAAAAGTAAGATTTCATGTTTTCTTTGTTTCACAGGAGGGTAAATATTAAAGTTATTGATATTTTTAAAGTGAAAGATTATTTGTGTATTTAATATTGTGTTCAGATTTTGCGGGTTTTTTTTGGTTTTTTTTTTGGTACCAGGAATTGAACCCAGAGGTGTTTAACCAGCAAGCCACATCTCCAGTTCTATTTTGTGTTTATTTAGAGAAAGGGTCTCACTGATTTGCTTAGCATCTTACCATTACTGAGGCTGGCTTTGACCTCGCAATTCTCCTGTCTTGGCCTCCCAAAGTGCTGGGATTACAGGCATGAGCCACTGCGTCCAGCTCAGATTTTGCGTTTTTAAAATGTAATGATGGAGGCAAAGGAATTAAACCTCATTTTGTGAGGACAGATTAAAAATGAAGAATAAAGATTAAAGAAGATGTATATTACTTCAATTGTACTATTATACACCAAGAAGATGTAATAATATAGTTTGCATGCTGTCCAACCCTCCAAAAAACAAACAAACCAAAAAAGTAGAAAGCATAATCCCCAACAACCAGGCACCAAGTAGCGAGTGAAGATTAATAAATTCTTGATTGTGATGAAGGTTATTATTACTTGAGTTTCTCAACAAGAAGTGGAAAAGTGCAGAGGTTGTGATTGCAATTGAAGGAAATGAAGGTTTTACCCAGCATTTAAAAATAGCTATTTGATAATTGCATGGCTTTCTTTGTAGGCTAAGTGAAGTACTTGACTTCCTAAAGAGTAAAATGTAGTAATTACTATGAAATCAAGTTGGATTAATGATAGTTTCTCTACTCTTTTTTTTATTATTCTATATATTGTGATTTGAGTTGATGTTTATAGTAATAGAATTTATTGTAGAGAATTTGGAGAATATAAGAATATTACAAAGATTTGATTAATATCTGAACAGCATACACATTACCTTTTATGGATATATGACAACATATATTTTACATAAAATCACACAGAATGATATCATAGTTTTGTATTGATTACTGTACATATTTTAATTTTATAACATTTAAGTGAGTATTATACTTCAATTTTAAACATTTCTAACTATTTGTATTTTATGTTGTATTCATCAATAAAGTATTTTCTTTTCTTATGTCTTTAAACTGTTTATTGTTTATGTATGCATAATATATTAGTGGCACAAAACTTTTGCAATTAAATTAGTTTATAAATATTTGTTTCGAATCATTTTTATGATTTTCTCAATAAAGCTTATGTTATTGCATATAACTGTATTTTTCCTCCTTTTTAAGTATATTGATAGCTTTCACTTATTTTTTATATATTTTTGCATTAATGAGAAATTCTCAAATAATCTTAAAACCAAGGATGGGAGATGATGAGCATAATATATACTACTGAAATTTGTGCAAATATTTCTATTACCTCATTGTTAATAGTAGATCTAATGAAATGTGATAGCTTTAATCAATTTAGAAATGTTATTTAATATTGTTTTTAATTAAATACATCAACACCTTACGGAGACATTGTCAAAGATAAAATCTATAATCAGATGACTCTCTCTTGCACATGGTGTGGTATGCAATACTGAATTTTCAAATTCTCTACACTTAGGTATACTAGAGTTTTCCTCAGGATTATGGTGGGTGAAACTCTGCTGACTAGTTTACCTTATCTGATACAGTTGATTTTATGCAAGGGCTATCAGTAGGCTGGGCATTAACAGGTATTTTGGGGAAATAATATTTTCAGATAATATTCTTAATTTATTTATTAACTTTAAGTCTAAATTTACTAATTATTCTTTAAACAAGTTTTCTATGTTTACATTTTTTTTAAATTTAGTTAATTTTATTGGTATTTATGACTTTTTATAAAGCTGAAGTTTTGTCTGTTTTTTGAACATAACATAAGTTAGGGTCATTATCCTCAAAGGGTAAGTTATAAAATATGTTTTAAAATCATTTCATTGTGCACCTCTTGACCATTTATAAGAAGAATCTCCATTCTTAAGTATCATTGTTTAAAATTCACTCATAGTTTCCTTTGTAAACAAGGGAAAGCGGCCTGGCACAGTGGCACATGCCTGAAATCTCAGGGATTTGGGAGGATGAGGCAAGAGGAAGGTGGTACAAGGCCAACCTTAAAAATTTTTTAAGACTCTTTCTCAAACAACAAAAAAAATTTTAAAAAATAAAGAGTCTCTGAGCTCAATCTCAGTATAAAAGAAAAGGTAGAAAGCCATACAAAATAAAATGAGACAATTGTCCTTATATTCATGAATATCCATCATGTTCATTAACACTTGATTACATTTATTGGTTTTCAATATAAGAAATAATGAAGTACAGGTACTCTTGAAATCTACTTTAAGCCACCTGCCTTTCCCTCTCACCATCATGATTTTTCTGTGCATCCTTCAACTCAAGTTCATATATTTTTAATCACAGTTGACATGTACAATAGACTTTGTGCTTTAAAAATATTACTTTAGTCATTTTCTTCTTCATTTTGCTTTTTCACTAATTACAATGTCATGGAGATTTACTTTTGTTGATAAATATCAATCTTCTCTCTCTTTTTTGGTATTTTCTTTTCTACATATTTGTCACATTAATTTTGTTCAATATATTTATATTATTTCTTTGAATGTTTCTTTACTGGGGCTTTGACCCATTAGGTCTAATGTCAGAGTTTTCTTATATATTTTTACATTTAGATTTTATAGGCATCATAAATTTCCATATTAGCTTCTTGTTACTATAACAAATACCTGATATAAATGAATTTATTCAGAGTAAATAGTTATTCAGAGTAAATGGCTCACAGTTTGTAAGTTGCAATTATGACTTTGCTTTGGGCCCATAGCAAGTGTTATGGTTTGGAAATGAGCTTTCCCCACAAAATTACTGTATTAATGCAGGCTACTCCGAAGGAAATAATTGGATTGGGAAAGTGGTAACCTAATCAGCCCATACTAGTTTGAATGAACTGGGTGGTAACTATACACAGGTGGGGCATACTGGAGGAAGTGCATCCCTTTTCTGTGGTCCCATCCACCTTTCCTTTCTCTGCTTCCTGTCCAACATGTCATATGCATCTTCCCCCTGCCATGCTCTGCCATCATGATGTACCCCCTTTTTTATGGTCTAGAGCAATGAATTTGTCCCACCATGGACTTAATCTCTGAAATCAGGAGCCAAAATAAACTCTCCCTCTTCTGAGTTGTTCTTGTCAGTTATTTTGGTCACAGTTTCGCAAAGCTGACTAACACAGCAAGGCAGAGATTTCTTCTCATTGCTAGTGAAATAAGAAGGAAGAAATAATGAGATCTCCGTACCCCCATTGAGGGCATGCCCACAGTGATCTAATTTCCTCCTACTAAGTTTCACCTCTTGAAGTTTCCACCACTTGCCAATGTTGTCAAGTTGAGTACCAAGCCTTCATCCTGTGGGCCTTTGAGAGGCATTTTCCATTTATAGCACCACACAATTTGAGGTAATAGTTCTACATAAAAGCATATTCTTTGTTTCAATTTTATTTTTCTGCCTGTAGGTGGCATGTTCTCACTTTTTCTTATGTTCATTGGCTATTTCTCTTTATGTGTAAATTGCCTATTTAACCTATTTATAAATTTTGAATTGAGTATTCCTCTTTTTGCCCCTTTTGATATTTAGTAGTCATATATATTCTATAGAAGGATTCTTTTTTATTACATTCAATACTTTTTCCTTTGTACTTTTGTTTTTATATTTGTAACTTATTAATTGTGCTCAAAATACATGCTGAACAATAAATCTTGCTTTATAATATGTTTTTCAAAATCAATCAAAATTTATGCATAAACAAAATGCTCTACTACTAGTCTTTATTATAAATCTATCTGAGCTGGCCATAGTGGCATACATTTGTAATCCTATCTGCTTGGGAGGCTGAGGCAGGAGGATGGCAAATTTATTTATTTATTTTTTATTTTTGGTACTGGGGATTGAACTCAGGGGCACTCGACAAGTGAGCCACATCTCCAGCCCTATTTTGTGTTTTATGTGGAGACAGGGTCTGACTGAGTTGCTTAGCACCTCGCTGTTGCTGAGGTTGGCTTTGAACTCACGATTCTCCTGTCTCAGCCTTCCTAAGTGCTGGGATTACAGGCTTGAGCCACCGCGCCCGGCTGAGGATGGCAAATTTAAAGCCATCTTCAGCAATTTAGCAAGGCCCCAAGCATCATAGTGAGACCCTGTCTCAAAATAAAAAAGTGCTAATTCCCAGTAACCCCCCCAAAAAAAACCTATCTAAAACACAATTTCTATGTTAAGTAAATGTTTATTGTTACAGATATAGTGCAAGAAACTTTATAAAGAACAATATTCAGAAGATGTCATCAATATCTCAGGGCTTTCTAATATTACCCTAGTATAGGTTATCCTTTTAATTTGCATTTATGCATATATTCCAAAATATATCATGACATCTCTATCCCTAGAAAATTAAAATCTGATACTGCCCATTAATATTTCAAAATCAACTTGAAGTAATTGTCTCTTGAATATTATGACTTTGTGTCAGCTTTCTAAAATGTCTTGTTCTTATAAAAGTTAAGAGTAATTTCAAAATATAGTACATGAAGAAATGTGCAATGAAATGTAGACAGATGTGACAGGGCAAGTTTTTCTTTCTGATAAAATTACTGGTATTTTCCAAAGCATTTACTCTGCATACATTTTATTCCCACAAGCTGCTTTTCAAATATTTTTTTTGTAAACATATTTGGCAATTAATCACACAGTTGTATTTTTTTTTTGTTACCAGGCAATAGCAGTATGTTCTTAACAAAAAAGGAAAAATACTTTCGATACAAAACATACAAAATGGTAAATGCTGAAAATTTTCAACATTTATTTTTTTGAATAAATGTTGTAACTTCTTACTTATGGACTCTAAAACCTGGTAAAACTGAAACCAATCAAGAGAAATAAAGCCATCAATAATTTAATAATCTACCTTTATTTACTGAAGATATTTACAAAAACAGATACATTATGATAGAGCATTATGGTTTACAAGAATCAAATGCAAATGAGGAGTATCATCTGAAATTTGATAGTGATTTTTTCTATTTTCCTAAAGTTGTACTTTTTGCTTTTAGTGTCAAATTAAATATAAAATTAAATATGAAATTATGATTTCCACAAAATTATTTTTTAAAGTTAATTTTTAAAAATTATTTATTTGTTCTAAATAGTTTTATACGTGACAGTAGAATGCCTTTTGACACATCACACATAAAAGAAGTATAACTTCTAATTCTTCTGATTATACAAGATGTAGATTTATACCAGTCATGCACATAGGGTCATAATTTCCAATTCATTTTACTATTTTCCTACTCCCAAATTCCCTCCCCTCCCTTCAGTCCCCTCTGTCTAATCCAAAGTACCTCTATTCTTCCCGAGTTCCCACATTCCACAAAATTATTTATAAGCACAAAGAATGTAAATGTATATTTTTAACACTAACACAATTGTTTAATCTGTTGCATTAACTTTATATGATGAATAATTTTCTGCTTCTAAATTTCAATTTATAGAAGAATATTTAATAGCATATGAGTGGTAACAATATAGTGAAGCAAGCTATAAAGGAGCAAAACCACAATAATTTCATTTTTTTAAAAGTATGTCTTGATTTTATTCCAGTTTATAAAATGATGTATAATTATCAAAACAAAGAAGTATTTATACACTATATCTCCCCCCCAAAAAAAGAGAAAAAATTTATTTCATCAATTTTTCCAGCCAATATTCTTTTGTTCCCACCAATATTTCTGGATCCAATGTGGAGACGAAGTTGCATTTAGCCTTCATTATATCCTTCATTTCCTCCAATGTAGTATAATTTCTGGAGATTCCTTTTTTGTGCACATCTCGACACTTTTGATGAGTACTGGGAAAGTTTTGTATAAAATAATTCCTAATTTGGATGTGCCCAATATTTTCTTGTGAATGCTAAGGTTAAGGCTGGCTGTTGGGGAGGAATACCACCAGAGTGACTGTCCTGATTATGTGAAGTCGACATGACTTACTACATGCAATGTCAACTTTAACACTTGAGAAAGATACCTTCCAGGTTTGTCCAATTCAAAGTTATTTGTTTTAACTTTTCTTAACTAGTAAGAAGCAGTATCAAAAAAATTGTGGACATATGTTGAAACAACAATCACTTAAATTGACAAATAGTTTGAAGAATATATTTTTGAGAATGAAAATATCTTGTTTTTCTTTGAAGTTGCTCCTACTTTTGTATATGCTCATTGATCTTGCCTACAGCATTTTTTTACTGAATATTGAACTGGTGGTTTTTCATTCTCCTTATTAGAAGTCTTATGTAAAAAAAAAAATTATCCCTATACTCTAATTATCCATTTATTTATATTAATACAAACTCAGATGTATTTTATTTGAGGAACTCTAATCCAAATAAAATATAAAAAATATGTTCTTAGAAATTTCGTTCTTTGTGTTTTTTTTAAATATTTATTTTTTAGTTGTAGGTGGACACAATAGCTTTATTTTATTTTTATGTGCCGCCCGCGTGCTAGGCGAGCACGCTACCACTGCGCCATAACCCCAACCCCTGTTCTTTGTGTTTTTATTTGATTGCTTTAGTTTGGGCTATTGGGAGGAATTTCTGTTTGGTGATTCTTTCCTAATGAAGTGTTCTCATTCTCTTTTTCTTATTTTTCTTGATTTTTCAATCTCTCCCTCCTTTGGTTCTATATTTGCTTATCTACATGTTTGAGCACTTTCTTCCAGTCTGCTAGTATGATATGCTCCAGATTTAATTTATGTATATCTTGCTTCAATCCTATCATCAGACTATTTTTCAGAGAACCTAATTTCCTTTTATTTGGAAAAGGGTGTTTAAAAATTAATACATTAGTGCTGTGCATGCTTGTGGCTACTGGGGTGTCATTATTTCTTGGATTATTCAATTTTCCAAGCTAGAAAGCATATGGTATGCTGATTCACCTACATGCATCCATTCCTGCATTTATTTCACTTTCTACCTGTGTGTGTATGTGTGTGTGCATGTGTGTCTATACACATGCACACTCATGCTTGTATTAATGCTTGCTCCTTTGACTAGTTCAGTGCCAAAAGATTCATTCTAGTCCATGCTTTTCTGTTTATTTGTAACTTCTTTCACTGGAAATAAACAGCCTGTCTTCCACTACCTACACTTTATTTACTAATTTGTTCAACTTCATATACATGTTCAGAAGTTTCTGAATGACTAAATGGTAGCCCAATGAAGTACAGTTTTACCAATGAGAGATGTTGCAACTTTTCCATTTGTCTTTACCCTTTAAAAATCCAGTTAAAACACTGTTGTCAAAGTTGCTTCGTTCAGCTTTTTTTCCACCACTCTTTCATATGAGGTTACATCATGCATTTGTACAACAGAATCAATTGTCAGCATCTGCATTCCATTCTAGGATCCTATTACAGATATCCTAACCAATTTTTTAGTTTAAATATACAGAATTCACTATTTATGGAATTATAGTTACACGGGTTTTGACATACATATACTGCCATACAGAAAATACCATACAGACACTTCCATCATCCTAAAATTCTCATTGTTCAAGTTCTTTTTAATAACCTCTATTCACCTCTTCCCACCTCAAACACTTGTTTCTTCTTCATGCTTCGGATTTTGCTTCTCCTAGAATGTTACACAAATGGAATCATACAATATATAGCATCTGCATCTGGATTCTTTCACATAGCAGAATTTTTGAAAGACACATGTAAATGTAAATACAATGAAAAGGAACTTATTTTTTTTTTAATTAGAAATTGACAAGAAGGCATGGCCAGAGCTGATTAATTCAGTGCCCCAGTAATATCTTCCAGTATGATCTGTCATTCTACTCTGCCATCTTCCACATTTAAGAGTTATGGGTTAAGTGGCTCCAAAAAGATATGTTGAAGTTCTAACTCTTGGTAGTTGTATATGTGACCTTATTTGGAAGTGGGGCTTTCTAGATATAATCAAGTCAAGCTGAGGTCATAATGCATTAGTGTTGACCATCATCCAATATAACAACTGTCTCCGTTAGAAGAGGAGAAAAAGACAGACAAATACAGGCAGGAGGGTGCCATGTCAAGACACAGACACATAGAAACAGGGAGAGTACCTGTGACAACAGAGGAGGCAGAGGCTGGATTTCTGTAGCCACTAATCCAGGAATGAATGCCAAGGACTGCTAGCAACTTCCAGAAGCTACAGAGAGATATAGAAATATTATTTCCTGGAGTATTCAGGAAGAACATTTGTTTTATAGATTTAAAGATCCTTTTGAAAGCAGAAGACAACACAATGACCCTTGAGTAGATGAAAAGCAGAGTCTTCTCTGCATGAAAGAGAGGCTACACAGGGGTTGTACACAGGACAGAGTGTCAGGAAGAGCCCTAAGGCCAGCTTTTGAAGGTCAAGATATAACTAGGTTATGCCCTCAAAGATCTCTGTGGCTCTGGGAATATTGGCTGCCTCTCATTTTCTGGTACCTCTCCCCCTGGTGATTAGGTGATTGCTTAGTGACCTAGAGTGTGACAGTCCAATACAAAAAAATATTGTTGTGTAGAATTAATTAACTACTTCAGAAGACAACTGATGGATCTCTAAAGCAGGACCCCAAAGCCAGGTCAAGAAAGCATTAAAAGTAAAAAGAGTATACTTATAGCAGTACACTGCCAACATCTTGATTTCTAACTTTGATGCTCCTGAATTTTAAGACAATAAAACTGTTTCTTCAAGCTACCAAGTTTTACTAATGCTTTGTTTAAAAAGTCTTAGAAAATTAATACAATAGGTAATATCTACATTCCTGAAAAATACTAGGTAGATAGTATGCTCCAATAAATTAAAGAAGCATCCATTTCTATGTCGATTAGTGTCATAATCAAATAGCAGATTTTTTTCTTTTTTTCTTTTGGTACCGGGGGTTGAACTCAGGGGCACTCGACCACTGAGCCACATCCCCAGCCCTATTTTATATTTTACTTAGAGACAGGGTCTTACTGAGTTGTTTAGTGCCTCACAGTTGCTGAGACTGGCTTAGAACTTGAGATTCTCCTGTCTCGGCCTCCCAAAGTGCTGTGTTTACAAGCGTGTGCCACTGTGCCCAGCTTTCAAACAGCAGAATTTTTTAGAAAATGCATCCTCATGTTATGTGAACCAATAATTGTGTTTTAATCACTGCAGAATATATCATTGGTATGGTTTACTAGTTTATCAACATGGCCTTTCAATTTCTGAGAGTAGAGTGTTAATGTCCCCAATTATAATTTATAGATGTACCTGTTTCTCAATTCCAATCTGTTTTTAACTCAAGTATTTGAAAGCCCTGATGTACATTGTGCACACAATTAGGATTATTATGTATTCTTGAAAACTTCTCACCATATATATTCATTTTTATATTCACACCATATATATTCTATATTCTATAGAATATTTTATATTCTCGCCATATATATTCATTTTTATATTCTTTCCTAGTTCAATATGATTATTTTGAGTTTATATCAAATGTTTTGAAAAATATAAATGAATCTTTAAATAATATTATAAGACTTTGCAGAATAAAAGACTAAAAACCTTTTATTCCTAATTGATGTCTCTCATTTTTTTTTCCATTACAGTCAAATCTTTCCCTTTTTCATAGTTATAAACATAGTACATTCTTATAAGTTTTACTGTAGGAAGTCCACTTTCTTTAGATATATTAAAAGTAAAATGAAAAACTTATATTTTGTTTTCATTATTCCATCTCTGGTATGGATCATTTGTAGTAATCCAAGTTTTGATTAAGTTGCACACTTTCTGGCTGAAAACTTCTCTCCATCTTCTCTGTGAATACTTGGTGGGAATCATGAAGGAAAAATCTATAAGATAGCACAGCTTCCATGTGTCTGCAGAACACAGGGTCCTGGTACTGTTACCCTATGCAGCATTAGGCCCTTGTTAATCTGTTACGCATTTCTTCCCTAATCATTACCTTATGATTATGACTGTGTAGTATTTGTTTTCAGAAAGAAAACGTGAGACCTTTTTTCTTTCAGCAAATGCCTCTCTCTCAAGATACATGTTTACTTGTTTGCCCTATAACAACAGGTTTTTTGAGGCTTCAAGAAAAAAAAAACAGTTTGCAATTAGAATATGAGGCCACTTTCTTTTTAATAAGGGTGGAGCAGCACTCATTCTGGAGCTAAACCTCTTATTTGAAGCCAGAAGTGAATAATTTCATTTTTAAGAAAACACATAGATAAATATAAAATCGTATCAATTTATTTCAGAATTCATATATCTATAGATTTACATATTGAATCTTTCCATATTTCCTAGTATTGAAAACTTTCCATATAATTATGTTATCAAAATTATAGACTTATGAACACTGTATTGTGAATGTTCAAAACAAGAAATGGACTGAAAATGTCTGAGGGAAAAGTAGACCACTTGAGAATAAATAGTTGAAAGTGCAATTATTTAGAAACCATGTATTAGTATGTATTAAATTTTAACATTTGCTATTTCAAAAAAAATCAGTATAAAAATAAAATGACACAACTTAATAAATAGTACTTTTTCTTTTCCTGTTCCTGGCAGAGGAGCAAGAGAAACATTTTATTTTATTAGCAGCTTATTTGAATTCTGTCTATGTTGTTATTCCACTCTTCCATCCCATGCTTGTGATATAAGTCATGAGACCTTGGGCCCTTTCTTGCTTTGGCCAGTGACTTCTTGGAGTGATATGGGGGAGAAAATTACTTACCCTCCCTTTCAATTTTCTTTCTTTCTTTATCTGAAAAGAAGAATAATTTTTTGTGTCTTCTATTTTTCTGATTGATGATATGACATCCTAAATTCCCTGAAAGAAAAGTGATACATAAAAGTGTATGTGTAATAGAGCCAGATTATAAGTAAAGTTTAGAAACACAAACAATTGAAAAAGTGAAAATATATTTCAATAGGAGTGACTCAGCCCACTGTTCAAACTTATTTTGATCTGTAAATTGACTTTCATGTCCCTCACCTACAACAATTACAGGTCTCACAACCACAGCTTGTCTCATATTAAGTACACCTCCAAGGGGCTCCTTTCGCTGGCCTATCCACTGTCACTAGCTGACTGAACATTAAAACTCACACCTGCTGTGGAGCAGCATGCTCCCTAGTCCAATCGCAAGAGCAGAAAAAATAGCGACACAAAAGCACTGAGGGGAGCCTTTCTCCACCTGCAGTCTAATTGCCTGCAAGAACCCTTGAGGAAGTCTGGAACTAAACATTCTTCAAGAAAGACAAATAGAAAATTAGGCATGTTTAGTTTCAATTCAATCAATTCTTTTAAATGTTACAGAGATAACTATATGTACATACATATGCATATAACTACGCACACACACACACGCACGCACACACACACACTTTTTTAATTTTTATTTTTTAGTACAGAGTATCACCATATTGCCCAGACTGGCCTCCAACTCATGGGTTCAGCAAACCTCTTGTCTCAAGGGTTGGAACACAGATGTTGGCCACAGTGCCTACTTATCTCCACTATCTCTTAATGATCTAATGATAATTCTTATCCTACTGTACAGCAGATAGGGGAATTTTTGAATAACTTTTCCTGTAAGAAAAGGATAGTTTGGGCCTAGAAATTTGGCAGAAAACAAACATGATTATAATCGCTGCTTCCTTTGTTTTGTTTTGCTTCAGCTTGTTTTCTATTCAGTTTGGAAAGAAGAACATCACTCACGTTTTGTGATGTGTCATGGGGAGCATAAGAGTAAAAAGAAAACATTAAATGCAACATCAGGAGAAGACATGGAAAGTGAGACCAAAATTTGACTCCAAGGAAGACCATAGACAGCAGAAAAGGGATATTTGTTTTTACACCGAAAAATTGCTGCTATTAGGAGATTAGTTTAAACATAATGCTGTTCAATTGGCTCATATATGTGTATAAATAGCCACAAATGATTTGAAATCAGCTTTGCTTACATCAAATATGAAAATTCTTTTCTTTTTCTTTTTTTTTTTTTTGGTACTGGGGATTGAACTCAGGGGTACTAGATCACTGAGCCACATCCTCACGCCTATTTTATGTTTTATGTAGAGACAGGGTCTCACTGAATTGCTTAGCACCTCGCCATTGCTGAGGCTGGCTTTGAACTTGCAATTCTCCTGTCTCAGCCTCTCAAAGTGCTGGGATTACAGACATGCGCCACCACTCCTGGCTGAGAAATATATGCTCTTTTGCGCAACATTTTCTGTGAAGTTTCACTTTTTTGAAGTAGATAACAGCCAGAAGAGTGAATATATTTGAAACAAAAAATAAATTTAGATGAAAGCTGATGAATTTATACAGCACTTAAATTAGGTGTTAGTAATTCACCAATAAAGAATAACAGACCATACCTGAATGCTCTGTTCCCACCCCTATTCTGGTCTGTGTTTGATATGTTTCCTCTGATAGCACATTCTCCAACTTTCACTCTAATATCACATATACCCTTTGAATACCTTTTCCCACCTTCTTGTCCGTGTCACAACCTTTCAAGTTTAGAGAGCTCTTCTCTTGAGCTACCTGAACACATCTCTTTTGAAACGCCCTACTTTATGGAACCAAACACTTGGTTTCATGTGATAGTGACTCCTTGATCTGCAAAGGGAGGTTCTTCATGAGCACTGACCCGTCTTTCCAGCCTATGACATTTGAAAGCCTTTTCTTTCCCTTCTCTCAGTGTTCCATATATGCAATGTAAACTTGTTTATTCATATCGTCACTGTCAGTAATCCTGGCACTAAAAAAGAGTAACGTTCTTATCCTAAGAAGTAGCAATCAGAGCATACTGACAAATCCTAGCAGTATTCAGACATCTTTATTAACTTCCTTACGGGAAATGTTTTGAACTCACCCCATGAATCAAAGACAGGAATAACAAGTACGTGAATCACAAAATGGGTGATAAATATCTGTTTAGGAAAATATTACCTTGCAGAGGAAACATTATAAACACTGAATAAACACTGATGAATCAAATTTGTAAAATCAATGTCCTATTTTCAAAAAGCATAGATCTTTGAATAAATGAATACATACACAAAGAAGCCTAGAGAACAAAGTCTATAGAGAATTGTTATTGTAAAATTTTAAAATCTCCTGTAAACTTTGTTTTATTGTTTTTGGCAACTGAAAAAACAAAACTTTCTATTTTAAAACAGTTTTAGATTTATAGAATATATAAACAAATTTGATGCAGACTATCTTGAATATATTAAGGCCTTTCCTATCTTAATTTCGCTGACTGAATTATATTTCTACTAGAATTTAAGTGACCATTTTATCATTTATAGTTATTGTGCTTGTTATATGTTGCTATAACACTTTATCAAAAAGAGTGACAGAAAACAACACATTTTTAATATCTTATGATCCTGTAGGTCAGAAGTCAAGCATGGGTCTCACTGGGTTCCAATTAGTGTCAGCAAAGCCATATTTCTTTCTGTGGATTTAAAGAGCGAATTGGTGTTCTTGCTTTTTCAGGCCCATAAAAGATGCCTGTGTTCCTTTGCTCTGGGGCCCCATCCTCTGCCTTCAACAACAACCTTGCATTTCTCTATTATTCCATGGTCAATATATCTGCCTCTGACTCTCCTCTTCTTGTGCTCCCTTCCACTTTCAAGGACACTTATGATTTCATTGGGTCAAACCTGTTAAATCAGATTAATACCTCTATTTTGAAATCAGCAACCTTAATTCAATCTTCAAATTTAATTACCCTTTCCTATGGAAAATAACATATTCACAGATACTTTACATTGAAATTAGCACGTGGACATCCTCATGGGTTCTGCCTACCACAATAGAAAAAAAATGCCATCTCCCTAGAAAGGATTTTATTTATATACCTAAACTGGTCCGTAGGTACTCTCATAACATTAGTTTCGTAATTTCTTGCTCCTATCAGGTATTGCATCTACTTTAATAATTAATTAATCACTTTACCTAATGCTACTAATAGAAGGTGTGATGTGTGAGAGAAGGAATCCTGTCTAGTTTCTGTGCTCAGGATCTCTATCATATAGACTCACCTCAGGAATAAAAGGTTGTCCTCAATAAATAAGTATATAAGCTGGTCTATGTCAGAAATCCTTTGCGTATCTTCCTTAGCTTCCTTTTCTCTCTCTCTCTTTTTTATTTCTGATGTTTCATTTATTTTTTTGAAATATATCTTACAGAAGCTTTCATGGAAAAAAAAGAATGTGTAAAAGTAAATGTCCATTTTATACTATGTGGCTGACATTTTCCAAAAACATTGAGTCTTCATTAGAATTTAGCTTTCTGTCATCTAGAGATTAATCAAGGTAATATTATTTTATTTAAATTTAGTTTTTCTATCAAAATGGGAAATTTTGGTCACTTATCTTTATGTATATTGGTAAACCATTCACATTTGTAAATTATCCTTTAAAGTTTTATTTCTTTCTAATTGTAATTTAAATCTTCAAATAAGCAAAATTATTTTTACCATTGTGTGATCATAATTTATTTTGATGATTAAGGTTATATTTTTTTCCAAATGAAAGCAATAAAGTGAAATTGACTAAAATAATGAAAAAATAAATAGAAAATTATAAAATATAAACATAGGAAAACTCTTTATATAAATAATTAAATGACAGAGAAGATGAAACAACTATTAAAAATTTAGAATATTTGAAGTGAAAAATATTTATGAAAATTGAGATGTTAATATTTTACAATGTATGTTTTAATATTGTTAGCATTAAAACTATATATATTCAATGTAATGTTTAGAGGTTTTTTTCAATGGATTATGGAGATTATATTTTCATAGGCAAAAGTGCCAAAAACATACACTGGAGGAATAGATAGCGTCTTCAATAAATGGTGCTGAGAAAACTGGAAATCCATATGGAGCAAAATGAAACTAAATCCCTATCCCTCATCATGTACAAAACTCAACTCAAAGTGGATCAAGGACCTAGGAATTAGACCAGAGACCCTTGCCTAATTGAGGAGAAAGTAGGCCCAAATATTTATCACATCAGATTAGGCCCCTACTTCCTTAAGAAGACCCCTAAAGCACAACAAATAAAAGCAAAAATCAATAAACGGGATGGATTTAAACTAAAAAGCTTCTCAGCAAAAGAAACAATGAGATGAATAGAGAGAGCCTATATTCTGGGAACAAATTTTTGCCACATGCACATCAGATAGAGCACTGATCTCGAGGATATATAAAGAACTCAAAAAACAACACCAAAAAAGCAAAATTATTTTTACCATTGTGTGATCATAAGATATATTTCAAAAAAATAAATGAAACATCAAATAATCCAATCAATAAAAGGGCTAAGGAATTGAACAGAAACTTCTCAGAAGAAGATATACAATCAATCAACAAATATATGAAAAAATGTTCAACATCTCTCCTAGAGCAAATTATATTATTTTTAAATTTGAAGAAAATTAATAAGTGTAGTATACATTATGCTCACAGATACAAATGAGTTCTATGATGGAAATAGTAGCTTAGGAATATATATATTCATATATATATAACTTTATATATATAAAGTTTATTTTCACATATTTTCTATGTATATGTATATATCAATAAAAAGGTAGCTAAATGCTCATTTACATATAAAAGTTAATGTTACTAATTCATTACAATGTGAAACAACTAAAGCAATATTTTTTTTTTTTTTTTTTTTGGTACTGGGGATTGAACTTGGGCACTCGATCACTGAGCCACATCCCCAGCCCTATTTTATGTTTTATGTAGAGACAGGGTCTCACTCAGTTGCTTAGCACCTCGCCATTGCTGAGGCTGGCTTTGAACTCGCGATTCTCCTGTCTCAGCCTCCCTAAGTGCTGGGATTACAGGCTTGAGCCACCGCGCCCGGCTTAAAGCAATATCTAATTCATTTTTATAGTTTAAAAGACAATTAGATTCAAATATTTCAAAATATTAAATTCATTTGTTAAACTTATTTATCTACATATTTATTGGAGTTCCTGAATAAACACTAAAATGAATTCCAAATAGTTCTTTAAGCTTTTTGAAGTAACCTCGAAACATTTAATTTCTTCTACAACACAGATAATAATTAGTATTCTTAATGTGTATATCTTATTGTCCCCCAATTTAATTTACTTTTGCTTGTTCAATGAACTATAAATAAGATCCTCACAAATAAATGTCAAGTAAATATTAAAATGGAAAAACAAAGTTAATTTGTAATGTTTGTTTTTCTCCTTTATGCAGTTCTAGGGAAATATAAAATATTGATTCTGTTATTGAAGATTCAGCAGAATAATGTTGGAAACTAATCTTGTAGTATTTTTACTTTAATAGCTTTATCTCATAGTTGTACTTTTCTCCCATTGTTAAAAGTATCTCGAAGAATTAGGTTGTGAAGAATGGGTGTAACTTGTTGAACACTCTAAAAACCTATCCCTTTAGCTTGTTTTGTGTTTGTGCACTGACAAATAGTAAGATAAACAATCTACACATTAAATTCATCTTCCTTCTTACAGCTGCTTAAGGGCCAAAAATAAATAAAAATGAAAGAAATGGGAAAAACAGTAGATGAAGGCTCTCTGGACTCCTTCTACTATATAATGTAGCTGAGGGAGAAAAAGGATCACTTCACAGTGAAGGTGAACTCTCAGAGCCAGTTTTATAAATTGTTATCATTCCAGGCAATTTGAGATAATGCAATATTCAAGTATGAATAAGGTAATTACTAGATATGCAATGAGCTGTCAGAAAATCATTAGGTCAGTCATCCAAAGACTTGATAGATTAACACCTCTTTATTTACAAACTGGGGTTAAAAAATCACAATAGTAAGAAATTTAAAAAGTATTTTAAAAGAATAATAAAAAAAGGAGAGTAAATAAAAAATTCAGGTGCTCACTTTCTCATTTTTAGCAGTGAAAATTTTCAAAGCCTTTCATATAAAAAGAAGACACAATGAAGTTTATTTTCACATATTCTGTCACATAAAATCAGAATTTAAAAAAAGGAAAGCTATTTTTATAACTCAGAATACAAATTAATTTGAATTAAATGCTTTTTAAACTTTTGAGGCAAACTGATGTGGGTTTTGGTTTGTAGAAAATCACATAACAGTTCAAGAGAAGTAAGAATTGGAGGGGAGAAAAGGTGGAATTCATGCTTCATTCACATTTTTCTCTATTTCTAATGAGAAAGCAAATGAGTCTGAGGTATAGAGGACTGAGCCATCTCCAGATAGTGATGTGATATGAAAGCCTGCCATGCAGTCTCTCTGACATGTGGTTCACAATGGCTAAACTAGAAAATATACAGAATACATAAAAATGTCATTTCCCTCTTTAAGGACATTTTCCATATGTGGTAAATAAAACACAAAACCAAAAACCCATCATCCATTACAAATGGGAACCCTAAATGGTGCATTATGACTTTATTTCATATGCATAACTTTCCCTAATGGTTTAAGAAAATTTTGGAAGAAAAGATATGCTCATAAAGAATCTGTTTCACTTTCTTAGCAGACTCAATTTCCCCTGCATGGGGCAGCCAAGTTTAAATGTTTCATCAGCAATTCAATCTAATTCAACAAAAACTGAAGTCATCATCTTCCTCCAGATAGTCCTGATCCACTTTCATGCTTCCCGTTTTACTTAATGGTATCATCATTCACCCAATCAACAATTTCAAGATTACAGACTCTTCATTAATTTTCCCTCTTTCTCATCATGTCAGCAAATCTTATTGGTTTCATCTTGACAGAGTATTTAAATTTATTTCTCTTTCCATTAAAACAGCAATGTTCAGGTCAATGTTAAAATGTATTTATTTTATGAGTTCTTCACCAGCCTGAGCAGCATAGTAAGATCCATCTCAAAAGAAAAAAAAAAGAAAAGAAAAAATAATTATTTTGTTACAGTATTTTCATATAGACCAAGTTATTTTTAAAAATTCTTTTCTGTCAATCTATCCCAAATAGTGCTATCTGAGCAGAATTTGTATAGATTGTCTCTAAGTGTGAGTGCTTCAGCTAAAGTTGAAATACAGTGGTATGTAATAGAGCCCAATAATTCCATCTTTTTGAAAATGAATATAAGTGTTCCTTTCTTTGCTATAACTGGGATAGTATGAGCACTTTCCTCAAAACAACCCAAGTAGCCAGATTCTTACTATCTTTATCTCCTTGATGCATAGTATTATAAAAGGGGGCTTGTTACTTTGAACATGTTTATGTTAGTCATATTTCTGTACTGTAATACAACACTTTTGATAATCAATTAAAAGGAGCAAAGGTTTATTTGACTATTTCAGAGGTTCCATTCTATCCATACATATGGGTCACAGATCAAATCACTGAACTTCCTTAAGACTCCAGTTCTTGATCCATTAAAAAGGAATGTGTAAAGTTCTTCTCCCATCTGCTATTATACAGAATGCCATGAGATAATAAATGTAAAGTGCTTAGAAGTGTGCCTAACACAAAGGAGTATTTCCTTCTTCCTTTTCCTTCTTATTGCTATGTTGTTATCATTGCTGCTATTATTTATTATTACTGTTACTTTCTGAGGCATAATAAATTATTGCTGTATTTTGGAAATTTTGTCACCTGTGGGGTGGGGAATGCTCACATTATCTTTGGCAAGTTTACACTCTGTCATCATTATTGGTAGTTTGGTGGAGCAAAATTATGTTTGAACCTTTGTGAGAAACTAATGATAACTTCCAGGTACACCCAGATCAACAGAATAATTATAAATATAACTGAAGTTGTGCATTAGAAGTATGAACAAGCACTAGCAAAGTGTAGATTTTCATTCTTCATGTACAGACACCTCAAAGTTGCCATGGACATTAGAGAGAAGCCTGAGCATTTCAATTACTTTTCTTATATTATTCCTCCATGAGATTGTTATGAATCATATTGACATTTCTCCTTCACCTCATCATTGGAATCCCTGAGTAAGACTCTATGGGCCACCTGACCACAACTAACTGTTGACCAAATGGCACTGCAGGTGTGCAGAGCTGGTCATTTTGATACAGAATGAAATAACAGAGACAAGATGAAGACATTACTGATACTTTGGGGAAATAATGTAAACTTTTTTGTATCTCTTCTGTTGTTAAATGAGACGAATAACAACATGAATCTATAAGCTTAATGTGGTTACTAGATTCTACATATAAACTGTGTATTATCATTATGGCTCTTACATAGTAAGTGGGGTAATGTGTAAGGCAATATTTGGAAGAGAAGGAACTGTATATAATTTTATGTGTTGTATGAGCTGAGAAGATGATCAAAATTCCTCTTGACAATGTCCAGACAAGGAAGCCTCCAAAATCACTTGGGAATAATTCTTCCCTCCCCTATAACCTGTGAGGAGACCAGCTACATTGAATTGAACAACAGTTCCTGTCCTTCAACAGATATCTAGTTAGAAAAGTCTCAGTAATTAAACTCATGCTCCGCTGAAGGCAATTCAGCGAGCAATAAAGCTCATGAAAGAAGCCACACCACGTCAATAATTACAGTTGTCCTTTGGATATATATACCTAAACTCTGGAGAGATAGCTCTTTAATGAACACTAAACTAAGGCACTGAGATGTTACAAATGTAGTAGTGTCTTGAGGGAGAAAGAAAATGCAAATGATGAAAGATGCTCTGGGACTTTGAACTCAAAGCCATCTGTGTCAGGAAACCTATAGCTCACTGCTAAAGAGGAATGGGACAATTACTTGAGAATGCGAACAGCAACACTTTATGTTGGTAAGCATACACCAGAGAAAAGGGCGAAAACTTAGTTTAAGTACAATTTTCAGAGGTGCATAAGTTGTCACACAATGAGCACATATAAATAGTACTCATGAAAAACAAAATATTAAAATTCCTGAAGTACTCCTTTGCCTTCCTTTACAATCACTATTTTTGATGAGCAATACTATCCTGAATTCTATCTGTAAGGATAAATTTTGCAGCACAAACAGACCTTTGTGCTGTTTTTGAGTTTCCGCCCATTTTGCAAACTGCTGCAACAAACATTCTTGTATAGGTTTTTTGGTAAACGTGCATGTATACTGCTTAGTATACACTGATATCTTTATTTGCATTTCACTTTCTGTGGTTTTGGACACCTGAAGTCAACCATGATCCCAAAATATTAAATGGAAAAGTACAGAAATAATTCATAATTTTTAGATTGTATATACATTACTGAGTAACATTGTGAAATATCATATTGTCCCACTCTGCCTCAACTGGGATGTGAACCATTCCTTTGTTCAGCATATTCGTACTGTATACACTAATCTGTCAGTATCATTCAATAGCTCTGTCAGTCATCAGGTCTACTGTTGTGGTATCATGATACTTGTGTTAAAATAATTCTTATTAATAATGGCTTCAAAATGCCAAAGTAATAATTCTGGCAATTCGAATATACTAAAGGGAACTCTATAAATTTCTTTCTTTACATATCATCTCACACCATCATAAGAAAAAGGGTGAGTACTGCATAATATATTTAGTGATGAGAGAGAAATAGAGGCCATATACACGTAACTGTCATTACAGTATATTTTAATAACTTGTATTTTATTATTAGTTATAATTGGAAATAGCTTACTGTACCAAATTTATAAATTCAACCTTATCATAGGTACAAACACAGAGAGAATCATAGTATACATAGAAATTGATACTATCTGATATTTAAGGCATCATTAGCGCTCTTGGAATAAATCCTCTGTAGATAGGGGGAACTATTCTATGCTTAATGAAAATTATAGTATCATACACAGAATATCTGTATGTTCATCTTCAGTGGTGACCACCAAATTTGAATGTTTATTACAAAGAAATAAGAACTTAGGTTCTTATAAAAATCCATACACAAATGTCTGTATCAGTTCTGTTAGCAATGTCCAAAAACTGAAAACACCAAAAATACATCAACAAAGTGACAAAGGCAATCAGTCTGTCATAGAGAAAAAACAATGGAATACTACTCAGGAATTTTTTTAAATGAGCTATTCATATATACAACAACTTAGGTGGATCCAAGGAGAACACGAGTGATATATAAAATTTAGTCTAAAAATTCTGCACACTATATACATTTATGTTTTAACAGCATTCTCAAAATTACAAAAAAAATAAATAAAGAAAGAATAGACAAACCTTACTAGTACTTAAGGAGAGGAAAAACAAGGGAAGTGACCGGGTCTATCAAAGGATAGCCTGAAGGACCCTTGTGAGGCAACTATTTTGTATCTGTATTCTTTTTAGAAATCTATTACAAGTGTTAACTATGCCAATAGATAACAAAAAAGCAAAACTGCAGAACTGTGTCTATGAATAATTTGTTAAAATGTTATAATATCTTTTCATGTGTATTATTTTAAATGAGATCATTTGTGCAAAATAAGCTAAACATGTTTAGTTAAACTTCAGATAAAATATATGTTGATTTAGTGGTCTCTGTCCTGCTATTTCTGCCTGGGGAATCATTTTTATTACTTTGACTAATATTCAGTTTCAATGAATATTGTGAGAACATTCAAATTTTTCAATGGAAGCTACACACAGGCTTTTATAAATAAAATAAAAGTGCACATTAGTGAAACTGATTTTTAGAGGCATATTTATAATAGTGGAGTCTATATTTTGATTCTTAAACAGTGAAGAGAGGCAGCAAAGGTTTTAATCGCTGCATGAGGACTTAATTTGATCTATTCGGCATACAGTTTATGAATTATGAAGATGAGGTTTTAAATAAAATTGCAAGTAAAATAAGTACTCTATAAAGTGTGTGCACTAATCACAATTCATTTTAAGGCATGCGAAATGGTAAAATGAACAGTTTTCTTCAAATCCTCAAGATTACATATAAAACTATTTACATCTCTTTCCATTCCAAAGGTTTTATACTAAATTATAGAATTGAAAAAAATAAAAATGTGCAAGAAATTAGGCATAGAAGAAGAATGTAGGGAGTTGAATTCAGAGTGGAAATTTAAGATAATATTACAAAAGTAGTCACTACACAAAACATGTTCATTTTACAAGTTTGAAAAGCATTGATAATTTTTCCCATTGTTTGGGTAGGTGGAATGGAAAACTATGCAAAATTTAAAAATAAATTTCAAAATATAAATAAATAAATTTCAAAATATAAATTTTGTTAAATAAATCTAGATATATACAAAATAAAAACAATATTTTGGCATATTACATGAGGGAGAAAATAAAGAAAGAAGAAAATAGTGAGAGAGATACAAAAAAGTGGAAAGGAATTAAAAAAAATAAGTTGAAGAAAATTCTTTTTCATAATTCCTTACTCAAAACTATCAGGTCCAGATGTATTTTTATATCAGGGCTTTTTAAGAAATGTTTTTTCATATGCATATTTATATTACATTTTTAATCAAAATGAAATGGATATAAAATATTTCCATATTTTATAAAGCCAGGCAACCGTCCATTTTAAGAACATATTATAACTTTAATACAAAAGATATACATAGAGAAAATTCCTGTCAAATATCACTGTTAAAATTACATTTTGGAATAATAGTCAAATTCAGTTTCATGTAATAGAAATTAGGTTTCTTGAACAAGTAAGTATTTTTGAATGCAAATACAGTTTAGAATTACTACATACAGCATAATCAGTAGAAAAATAACATTTTATATAAGTCTATGACAAACAGGTTTTACAAATTTTGTGTAAGTTTATAAATAAAAAAATATTGTTAATGACCATGTCCTTGTCAGGTAGAAAGTCCAAAATGCCACCAGATTTCCGGGTTCACCCAAATAGAGTAACAGTTGAGGTTTTTCCATCAAAACTATTGCTCTGCTTTCATTAAAATCTGAACATTTAAGACATGCTAGTAATAAATTTAGAAACAAAAGTTCTAATTTAAGTAAGGAGGAATCAATATACTCTAAGTTTCTGAGTGGGGTGTTTATCTATAAAACCTAAGATGATCATTTGGCAACGATGGACATTTATTCCTACATGTGACAGAGTTCAGTGAGTTCTTATTACTATAACCATCAGCAGCTTTTCTTAACATCACTTCAACCAGTAAGTGTATACTCAAATATAATTCATTCATGAGCCCTACAATATATAAAACCCCTAGTAACTAATAAATTATGAAGGCCATTCAACCATTTCTTCACTAAATTACTTGATAATTTAAAGTTTTATTTCAAAATTTCTTAATGATAGATTTAAAATTATTCCCATCATAATCTTACTTGAACTTATGTAAATTCCAATTTAATTTAAATATGCAGTAATTTAGGAGGAATTACATCCACCTATAACAGTCTCATAAAATATATATATGATAAACAGAAACAAAAATAAAGTTCATTGCAAACTGAAATACCAGCACCCAATATCATATACAGGATGATGGCAATTTTCAAAACATAAATATAAAGATGTTTCATAAATACATCTATTTAATCTGTGTTTATGTAAGTGTTAGTGTATACATGTATATATATTACATATTAACATATTTATCTGGTATCTTGTGGTTTTGCAAGTGCATACATTCAACATTAAATATATGCTACCTTAATTCAAGACAAATGATACATAATTATATACCAGTTTCTTTATGTGTTTGGGTTATATATACTTTTCAAGATTTTTTCCTACTTTTCTGTAGAATACAAGTTTGTCTATAAATTGTGTAATTAAAATGCATAAAAATTCACATGGATATGAAAAAATTCTCATGGATATGAAAAAAATTCATGCTAAAATATGCCTTTTTCTAAATATGATTTTTCTACATATAGCTCCAACATTTATAAAAAATGAAGAGAGTAAACGTATCCACAAGACTTTTATTAGGGAGAAATTCAAGTATTGTTGATATTGAAATGAGGACAAATTTCCCTAGAGAAGCTCAGTAGGATTCCCATGTAATCTCATTAATTGCATTCTGGCAAATCTTTACATGAAAATAAATGACAATTCTGTGTGATTTTTAAAAAATTGTATCTCAAAAAAGAACATTGACATCCTCCCATATTAATTGTCCTAAAGCAATTACAAGCTTGGCCAATCTTGCAAATTGGCCAAACACATGGTCAATATAGTTACATAGTTAATAGATTGAATATATAGTTATGTGATGGTGTCATTGATGCAGGCATAAATTTATTGAAACTTGGTATATAAATGCTATTTTATTATAAATATGCCAATAATGCAGAAGTAAGTATTTAGAAACTGGAATTTCTTGTTTAAATTGACTTCTTATTTTCTAAACACCACACTACTTCCCAGTGGTAACCTGTTTTCATATTTTATGGGATTTTATTCCTGAAATTGTGTGTATTACATATATGTGTATATATATATGTATGTCTTAAAGATGCTACCATGTCAGGTGGTGTTGAAATACCACTGTCACTTACATGTAATTTACACTCTCTTATTGTATATTTTAATTATTCTCATAATTCATACATATAAATCAATGCTATTTTCAGATACTTTAAAACAAAACTGCCATAGATATGCTCTCTCTATATATAAATATGTGAATATATATATTTTCACATGTGCATTTCTCTAATGCAAATTTCTAGAATTGAAATTGTTGTACAACAATAAAAACAGGGACAAATGTACTTTAAATTTTGGTAAATAAGATAACATTTTCTACCAGAAGTTTATGGCTATTTATATAGATAATAGTTCTTACGAAGAATCATTTGTTCATTTTCTTTCCTTTATCCTTCTCTGGGGAAAAATAGTTTATTTTTATTTAGTATGCATTTTTAAACAAATCATTTGTCAGTTTTAATAGGGTTGTTTATTTTATTTTATTAATTTCTAATTATTCTAATTCTTAAGATTTTGTTCTTTGTAGACTTTATTATCTGCTTTTATATTTTGTTTACAGTATTGTATCAACTTATTAATACTAGGACCTGTTGTTTTACTTTGGGAAGCTTCTCAATCTGGTAAAAATATTATCTTAATAAATTTTCATTTACAAGAGTTTCTATCTATGTTTATTGTGCTAATCCAGGTGTAGATATTTTTCCCATTGCTGTGTTCATTTACCTGTTTTCTTTTTTTAATGATTACTTATTAAATGTAAAAATATTTCTTGCCTATTGCACCTTTTCTCTATTTATTTGAATTCCCAGTTTTCATCATTTCCATAATCTTTTCTATTCCATCAATTAATATGAGCATTCATATCAATTTACTTTACTGGTTTATACTTTATTTACTATTTTTCAAAAGTTGTTTTCCATTAAATAAGTAAATAAATATTTTTCTTTGTACTTTGATTTACCATTGTTTCATTTATCCAGAGTTGTTACTATAATTTGCAAATGATCTTGCATTATTGTCACATCTTATTGTTTTATTTTTAATCTGTTAGTATGCGAATTGTATTAATAATATATTTATTTATGTTGGTTATCCTCACATTTCTAGAATTAAACCTATTTGTTTAATTAGGTGACATTAATTCCTAAAAACATGACTAAAACAGATTTTCTAATGCTTTCTGTCATTTGTCATAAATGACAAATGTGTGTTGCTATCCTTGTCTTGTTTGGATATTATGAAATTACTTGTGAAGGAAAGTCCTAACAAAAACAATAAGGAGAGGAAAAGTGCATTTTGACCATGGTTTCAGATGTTCAGTTTGGCACATTCCAATTTAGGTTTAGGGCCCAAAGTGAGGCAAATGAAAGCAGCCCAAGACCTGGAAATCAGGAATTAATCTTTGTATCCCATAAAGACAAATCATACTGACTTTGTTTCTACTTTTATTTATTTTTTATTAGAGCAGTACCTAGTATTTGAATTCATTTAGAAAAAATAATACATGCAAAACATGTGATTTCAATCCCTATTCCCCTGCACTTTCCCTCTCTTCCTCCCTCTCACTTAAATACCTCGTTTACTCTATTGATACTCCTTTCATTCCTTTATTTATTTATTTTAACTGAGATTTTCTACATAAAGGTGAAATTTCATTTAATATATTTATATATGTCTATAACATGATTTTGTTAAATTCATTTAATATTTCTTCTTCTTTCCTTTCTTTCCTAACATCCTCTCATTCTCCTTCTACTCCAATAATCTCCGCTATATCTTTATGATAGTCTATCACCTCTCCCACTGCCTTTTTTCTATATTTTACTCTCAGTTCCAGAGATGAGAGAAAACATTTGTCTCTTGATTTTCTGAGTCACTATTTTCACTTAGCAAGATTTTCCCCATTTACATCATTTTATAGCTAAATGTCATTGTTTCATTCTTCTTTATGGCAGTGTGAAACTTCATTATGTATAAATAAGACATTTTATTGACCCATTCTTCTATTGATGGGCATCTGGGCTGATTCCATAATTTGGCTATTGTGAATTATGCTGTTATAAACTTTGAAGTAGCTATATCTCTGTAGTATACTAATTTTAGCTCTTTTGGATAAATACCAAGGAGTGGGATAGCTGTGGTCATATGGGGGTTCCACTCCTGCTTCTTGAGGAATGTCCACAGAGCTTTGCATAGAGGGTGTAGGAATTTTAAGTCCTAACAGCAATGTATAAGTGAAGTTTTACCCTCACATGTTCACCAGCTTTATTGTTATTCAGTTTCTTGATAATTGCTATTCTGACTGTAGTGAGACGAAACCTTAGTGCAGTTTTGATACGAAGAAAAACATTTTAAAAAATAAAGTCTAAAATATGATTTCTAAAACAAATCAACAAAAATGCTGACCTAAAACTCTAATAAGTGATGGTACTCTTTTCCAGAAAATTAAAAGATACTTATTTTTATTTGTTATAATTAGTTATACATAGAATGCATTTGATTCATTGTACACAAATGGAGCACAACATTTCATTTCTTTGGTTGTACATGATGTAGAGTTGCACCATATATGCAGTCATACGTGTACCTAGGGCAATGATGTCAATCTCATTCCACCATCTTTCCTGCCATCATGCACCCTCCCCTCCCAAACCATCCCTTTGCTCTAAGTTCCTTCATTCTTCCCATGCCACCTCCTCCATATTATAGATCAGTACCCAGTTATCAGAGAGAACATTCAGCTTTTGGTTTTGTAGAATTGACTTACTTTGCTTAGCATTATATTCTTCAACTCTATCCATTTATCTGCAAATGTCATAATTTTATTTTCTTTTAATACAGAGAAATATTCCATTGTGTGTGTGTGTGTATATATATATATATCACATATATATATCACATAAATATTCCATTGTGTGTATATATATATATATATATATATATATATATATACCATATATAAATATATATATGGTGTGTATATATATATATATCACAGTTTTTCTTTATCTATTCACCTATTTAGGGCATCTAGATGGGTTCCACAGTTTAGCTATTGTGAATTGTGCTGCTATAAACATTGATGTGGCTGCATCACTGTAGTTTGCTGTTTTTAAGTCCTTTGGGTATAGACCGAAGGAGTGGGATAGCTGGGTCAAATGGTAGTTTCATTCCAAGTTTTCTAAGGATTCTTCATACTGCTTTCCACATTGGTTGCACTAATTTGGAGTCCCACCAGCAACTTATAATAAGTGTACCTTTCCCCATACATCTTTGCCAATACTTACTATTGCTTGTATTCTTGATAATTGCCATTCTGATTGTAGTGAGATGAAATATTTGAGTAGTTTTGATACTTTTAAAACTGCACTAAAGCTACAACTCAATTGTAGAGCATGCTTAGCAAGCTCAAGACCATGGGCTCAATCCTCAAAACTGAAAATGAAAAGAAAGCAAGCAAAGGAAAAGAACAGAATGCATCCTTTTCAATGGTTAGATATGACTAGATATCTAGATTTGTCCTCCTGTTTTCAATCAATATCATCTTTGAGGCATCCCTTGGTCTGGGAACTATCTGTTTCATATTTATCTATTTACTAAAAATGAAGCTAGTAAAGATACAAATGTGATGTGACTTATTTTTCCACAGTGCATTCTAAGTTATTATAAATTAGAGCAAATCTTGAGTAATCATGGACTAATTCTGAAGAATGCTTTAATCAAATCATGAAAACTACATTACAATCAGATTAAAAATTTTATGATTTCCTTTATGTAAAATGCATTGCTTATAAATAGGATAATAAAATAGGATAATACTGCTACATTACAAGCTACAAACAAGAGTTTTGTTAATTTTGCAAATTCAATCTGCCTCCATATCTGGAAATTAGCAAAATTCAGAACTTCACATCTGATGGCTGCCAATACTACAAATGTTGGGAAAATACAGTTATTTTTTCTTTCTCTGAGTTTTAGTTAATTTTTCAATCATTGTAACCAAAATACTCCACAAGAGCAACATAGAGGAGGATAAGTTTATTTGGCGCTTATCGTTTCAAATATCTCAGTTCTTAGATGGCAGGCTCCATGTTCTGCTCAGATGGTGCATTATGGGGAAAGGGGCCAGCAGAGGAAAGTTGCTTATTTCATGCCAGGGTTAGGAAACAGATATTGTGGAAGAGCCTCAGGTCACATCTCAGATATACCCTTTCAGGTCACACTGCCCAGTTACTCACCTCCCCCTACCACACCCCACCTGCCTACACTTACCACCAAGTCATTCCATTCAAACTGGTATAGATTGATTAAGTTACAGTTTTCACAATCCAGTCTATGAATCTTCCTGCATTAGTAGGAAATGCGTATCATATCCAAACCACAACACTCAATTCCTCAGTTAAGGATCAAATGAATACTTAGTATATATTGACAACTGTTATATTTCACAAATGCCAAATCATCTGTTTTTTTCCCCTCCATTGGTTTTGTTGAACTTTTTAAAAAATATAGAATACTTTATGAATTTTTGAGTCATCCTTGTGCAGAGGTCATGCTAGTCTTCCCTGTGTTATTCCAATTTTAGGATATATGTTGCTGAAGTGAACAGCTGTTCAACTTTTCTTAAAGATAATTTTAAGCAGTTATATATTTTGTTCAACACATGCAAATTCTGTGGAGAAAAGTTAGGTTTTTTAATGTTCTAAGGCTCATATCATGTTTCAATCTGTCAAGATTATGTAAGTAATGTGACATAGCATGATGTTGCTTGAGTTGCATTAAATTTATTCTCAGATATTTTTTGTCTGATAAAAATAAACAGTGTCTCTTGCTTGACTTCAGGACATTGACTTTTGAATAATTTTTGCTGTACACTTTTATGCATTGGTTGCTAGCATATCATATGTTTCCATAAATGAGGAACTGAAGGATACATTAGATTTTTAAAAAGTTGAAAAGTTCTTGAAATTAAAAAAATAGTACAAATTTCATACTATACAATTAATTTGCAACTATTTAAAAACATTTGGTTTAGAGTAGTTGATGTTTTGAGAAAAAAACAAAAAAATACACTTTTCATTGTACACTATAGGAATTTATAGCTCCAAATATATAGTTCCAAATCCATGATGGAGCTCTGGAAACAACACAGTGGCATTAAATTTTTATTTCAGAGATTATAAAAAGAAGAAAGAAAAACATTTATTTTTGTATTCCTAATAGACAAGATTATGCATTAACTTTATCAAAACACAGTATCAAATAATTAAGATAAGAGAATCAGCCAATACAATTGTTTCACCCAACTGGAAATTATTTCTGAATAATCTAACCATTATCCTAACTAATGTAATGTCTGGGACAGAGTATGTAGTCACTCTATTTTATCAAATATTATTGCACAGTATTCCATTTTATAATTGTCTTTTTAAGTTTTTGAATAAAATGATGAAAATAAAATTCAGTGAGCCAGGGAGTTAATTTAAGACACTGAAACTTCCAAAAATAAACAGAACAGTTCTCTCGGATTTAAGTTTTACTTAACTTGAACAGCATTGCTGTTCATATGAACTCAGTAATAACTGGTAATTAACCCTGAAGATTGGGTGACTAGAAGGTTGACTACACAGAGCATATTGCTACTGAGCTGCAATTTGTTACCAATGACCTCTTTGCTTCTTAGTGAAATTTGAAGTATAGATTTCTATTTCTAAACTCTTATATGTTTTGGGACTTAGTTACCTTGGAGATTGCTTCTCTACCCTTGCCAGAAAAAGGATAACTTGATGATACCTATTTTCCAGCTCAGAACAATTGAGAAAATAAGTTTTTCTTTGCAATACACTCATGGTTCAAGATCTCTGCTAAAGACTGCATCAAAAACATAAACCACATCATCAACAGATATGTATCATTGTTAATGTGATAGCCTGCATTGATTCAATGCAAATTGTGACCAGCACATGTCTAAAACTTTTTGTACAGGATCTCTTTTAATCTTCATAAGAAATAAAGGAGTAAATAAACTTATAGTGTACAACTAAGGACCTCTCTTATAAATATGAGAAACCTGAGCTTGTTGAAAACAATCTTTTAAGTGATGGGACTTCCACTCTGTTCAATACATTATCAAAAACATCCTTCCTAACTGTTACATTTATGTACTTTGGTGAGTTTCCCTCGGTTGTCACAAAATGTATTGTGTTTAATTACATGTGTAATGAGCAATATTTCTTCAATCATCTGAACTCATGAAAAATGACTGTTCAGTCTCAACTTAGGTGCAACATTTTGCCTACCATTGTCCTTCAAACACACATCTTCAAGGTAATCAAACATTGTCCTTAAAGTTTAGAGTCCTAGGATCTTCTAGGAATTTTAATAAGTATCAAATATGTAATCGTGAAGTGGTAGGTATGAATTATTAGATTTTCAGGAATACTAGATATTCATCAAATTTATGGTTGATGTTCTATTCACTAGATATTCAGTGATTATGGAAATAAAAGTTCTATACCACTAATATGTTCATTATGTTAAAATAAGTATTATATTACATGTAGCTACCATATTTTTTGTAACCATGAGATTCATAGTTTTGAAACATTTAATAAGAAAGCATTTCTTTTTGGAGTGGGTGCTGGGGATTGAACTCAGGGGACCCCAAACACTGAGCCACATACCAGCCCTATTTTGGATTTTATTTAGAGACAGAGTCTCACTGAGTGCTGACTCAGTGCTGAGCCAGTGCTGAGGCTGGCTTTGAAGTCATGATCCTCCTGCCTCAGCTTCCTAAGTGGAAGAAAGCATTACTTTTAATGAATATGAGATGGAGTACTGGAAATAGTGAGTGTATATAATATGGACCACTCATCAAGACATAATCAATAATATATTTCCCCTTCTTTCCTTCCTTTCTTATCACTCTCCATTCTGTTTCTCCTTATCCCTCCTTTCCTCTTATTATCATTTTTATTTATTGTCTGTTTCTACATTTGTTATTGAAGCATCTATCATCACTACATATTACTTAACTGCAGGCTAGAATTATGATTAGAAATAAGATTAACCATCACAACAAAAGTTTCCCTAAGTTCTCATTTGATTATCTATTGTATATGGAATTTCACCTTTTACGCAAAAGAAGTAATATCAAATTTGAAGTATTTATTGAGAAATTATTAGACTATCACTGTACTTTCAGAAGAAAAATACATTCAAATTGTGAAAAGATATTTAAATAGCATTTTGAATAATCTCAGAATAATTAATATATTTTCTTCCTTTTACATACTACAAAATCCTCTCACTGTAAAAGTGTGTCAAGTTGTCCCTAAGTTTCATGACATACATGTTTATTTTAACAAAACACAGAAAAGTTATCTCGATATGAGAACTCTTCAAAACCGAGATTTCTTTTACATGTGTTCAAATACTTTTTGTAAGTGTTTTTAGGTGAAGTTAGCATTTTAATTAGGGGACCCAGTAAATTAGACAACCTTTCATAATGCGAGAGGATCACATCAGTTAAATGTCTCAAAAGAACAAAAGAATGAACTTCCCTGGCCGTGAGTGAATTTTGCAGCAGATGGCCTTGGTAGACTTTCCCCTGCACCTTTAGCCTGCCTGCTTCCACAGCAGATTTCATACTTGCCATTCTCCAGTATCACATGAACCAATTGTTCAAAATAAATCTGTTTTTATGTATTTACAAAACCATTGGTTCTGTTTCTCTGGAGAAATCTTTCTTTGTATTATAATAGTTTGTATTGCAAAATATTTTTAAACATTTTTTATTTATTTAGTTTTTATTAATTGTAATCATTTATATATGATAGTAGAGAGCTCTTCGACTCGTATGCAAATGGAGAAGAATTTTTCACTTCTCTGGTTGTACATGAAGTAGAGTCACATCATTCATGCAATCATACATGTACCTAGGGTAATGATGTTCATTTCATTCCATCATGTTTCCTATGCCCTTCCCCCCTATCCCCCTCCCCTTTGCCCCATCCAAAGTTTCTCCATTCATCTCATGCCCTCCCTGCCTCATTATGGATTGGCATCCACTTATCAGAAAAAACAGTCAGCCCCTGTTTTGGGGGGGATTGGCGTCTTTTGCTTAGCATGATATAGTCCAACTCTATCCATTTATCTGCAAATGCCATGATTTTATTTCTTTTATTGCTGAATAATATTCCATTGTGTATATAGACCACAGTTTCTTTATCCATTCATCTATTGAAGGGCATCTAGGTTGGTTCCACAGTTTACCTATTGTGAATTGTGCTGCTATAAACATTGATGTGGCTGCATCACTGTAGTATGCTGTTTTTAAGTCCTTTGGGTATAGACTGAGGAGTGGGATAGCTGTTTCAAATGGTGGTTCCATTCAAGTTTTCTAAGGAACTTCCATACTGCTTTCTACATTGGTTGCACCAATTTGCAGTCCCATGAGCAATGCAAGTTGTTGTTGCTAATATTCTTCATAATTGCCATTCTTACTGAAGTGAGATGAAATCTTAATTTTAATTTACATTTCTCTAATTAGTGGAGATGTTGAGCATTTTTTCATATTTTTGTTGATCAGTTGTATTTCCACTTCTGAGAAATATCTGTTCAGCTCTTTAGCCCATTTATTGATTAGGTTTTCTTTTTCTGGTGTTAAGTTCTTTGAGTTCTTCATATGTCCTAGAGATTAGTGCTATATTTGAGACGACTGTGGAAAAAATTTACTCCCAAAATGTAGGCTTTCTCTTCACCTCACTGATTTTTTCTTTTGCTGAGAAGAAGCATTTTAGTTTGAATCCATCCTATTTATTGATTCTTCCAACATCGTTTCTTATAGAAATACAAAAAGCAATCATGAAATTTTTTGTAAAAATAAGAGACCCATAATAGTCAAAGCAATCCTTACCATAAAGAGTGAAGCAAGAAGCATCCCAATACCAGACCTCAAACTATACTACAAAATTATAGTAACAAAAATGGCATGGGATTGGCACCAAAATAGACATGAAAAACAATGTTATAGAATAGAAGACAGAGAGAAAAACCCACATAAATACAGTTATCTCATACTAGACAAAAGTGCCAAAAACATACATTGTAGAAAATATGGCTTCTTCAACAAATTGTGCTGGGAAAACTGGAAATCCACATGCAGAAAAATAAAACTAAGTTCCTGTCTCTCATCATGCAAAAAGTCAACTCAAAGTGGAACAAGGACCTAAGAAATAGACCAAAGATCCTATGCCTAATAGAAGAAAAAATAGGCCTAAATCTTCATCATGTCAGATTTAGGCCACAGCTTCCTCAAGAAAATTCTTGATTGAAGTTTGAGATTTGTTTCAATTTTATCAATTATGTTTGGAAAAAAATAATGTGGCTCTCTTAAAATCCAAACAGATTATAATGTTGGCTCTGATTTTGAAGTGGACACATTCATGGTGGTGATTATAGAGGGGAAAACTATAATAGTAAGGAGGGAAAAAAAAGCATGCAAGGCAAACAAAGATATATCACAATCATGTGTAAAGAAAAACATTGAATTACTTAGATGTTTACTGGGTTGGTCATACGGGATAAATTTATCTCAAAATTGTCCATGTAAGAAAGAATTGAGGATTAAATCATGCTTGGCTTCCTTCTTTTTCATATGTTTGATTCATTAAGACTAAGTGCACAGGGAGGCAGCAATCCCAGATTACATGGGACGACTGTCTGTTGGATTAAGAAGTCATGGATTTGTTGCCCAATAATGTACTATTTAATTCAAGTCCAAGAGTATGTAGGAGATGCTATGAAAGTGGAACACTAAAGATTAAATAAGAAGATATTTAGAGGAAATAAAGTAGTTGCATAGATAGAGACTTGCCAAATGCAATCTCTTCCATGTGTCTATTAGCTACCTATATCATGATTTTCAATATAATCTTGGTTGTATATCATCTACATTTCCCCTATGTGTAAAGTCACCCCCACTTCATTACCAAGAAGTAATTTCTGATCAGAGCCTTCAAGAGGCCAGCCAATTGCATTGCTTAGAAAATGCAGTAGAAAAGGTTCATTCTCAACTATCAGTTTGGCTCTTCTGGTTTGTTTGTTTGGTAGCGTGATCAAGATCATCTCCAAGTGTTTTGGTCCTTTGGTTGCACCTTGGATAGTCATAACTAGGCATGAACCTATAACTCTGTAATCTCCCAATTATAGCCATATCCTTTTATTGTCTTGGTCAACACAAATACTCCTTTTTGACATAAAGTATAATTGACCCGAAGAGACAGTTTTCAATTTAGTAGAAGGTAATATTGTTGTCTCCAATAAGAATTTCCAATTCCAGTTATAGGAGAACAGAGATAATAACCCAGAAGAATATAATATTGTGGGAAGGGAGAAAAATTTCAAAAGTATGACTCTGACTGTGATTTTGAGACAGAGAATTTCCACTCTTCCTCCAATCCTTTGGCTCCTGCAAGGTGTATATTATTAGCTACAGTAAAATTGTATAGATTGGATTTTTTAATCAAGGTGTTACAAAATCCAAGATAGATGCTTGGTAAACTGATACTAGTGCTTTAAGTGATGTTCAACATTGTGATTTAACAGTGTATCCCCAAGAGTTAGGGTTCACAGTAAGACCTGTGGAAAGGAGTCCATCGTTACACATTGGTTGAAGGCTATATTTGTGCAAAGACACATAGATGTAATAGGCATTTAAAGGCAATAGACTTTTTGTGGTGGTGGAGATACTGTAAATAGAGCAACTACATATCTTGAGTCCATGTCAACTCTTGTAAGAACAAGTTACTGCTTCCTCGTAGTTGAAGTTAATCAAATATAAGCATTTTTCCTCAAAAGTGGTTCCATTTTGAGGGTCAGTACCTGCCTTTGGCTTTTGGAAATTAAGCAATGGCAGTACTTAAATCAGCTGTCACAGAGGAAAATATCTTGTTTTTGGAACCATAAATATCTTCCATCCCCTGTCACCATAATCTCTCTGTTCATGGGACTATGGGAGACTTAATAGAAAAGCTATCTGACAATCAAAATATAGGTGATGCTAACAGATGATTCCACAAAAGCTGCATTTTATGTCACTATTGTGACATGAAAAATCCTCATAGTTCATGCCACTCCCACAGTTTCATCACATTCTTTCCCTGAGACTTGTCAGTGAGGCTATCTTCTTCTTCTTTTTTTTTTTTTTATATATATTTTTTTAGTTGTAGATGGACACAATGTTTTTATTTTATTGCTTTGTACGTGGTGCTGAGGATCGAACCCAGGGCCTCACGCATGCAAGGCAAGCGCTCTACCACTGAGCTACAATCCCAGCCCCGAGGCTATCTTCTTTAGTTCAGTCCCTAATGAAACATCCTTGAAGCTATTTCAATCTAGAAATTTACCTATATGGAAAACCTGGTCTTCTTTTTACTATATGAAGTGGATGGATAGGTGGGCTCCACAGAGCTCTCCTCATTGTGAAAATTCTCTTTCACCATTATATTTCCGAGTCATGCTTAAATGGGACCACTTTGCATCTGCATTATTCAATCTGACTAATATCAATATATTATGAAAACCTATGTGTGTACCAGATTCAAGTTATTTCATTTTGTATCAATTAGCTTTGAGAGTGCTTTACTAAAGCTCTAGGTGTCGACTAAAGATAAAAGTGGCAATGTGGCAAGGAAGATGTCATGGGAATCTGCTCATGCAGTTTCCTTGGGCTTTATGAATCCGCTTAAGTCTGAGTTAAGTGATGGATTACTATTGTACACACTGTTGTACAAGCATGGCTGATGAGAAAAAACTCAGTTTCTGATGAGCAGCTTTAGGTCTCAACATCAATTTGTGATACTGAGTAGAAAGTCTTCCTCTTTCTGGATCTAAATACATCCCAGATGCTGCCAACAAAGAGTAATTCTCTGAACTCAGAATGAATTTTCTTTCCCAAAAGCCCAAGAAATTCCTGTTACTCCTTATATTGGGGCATGACAGAGATGCCCTAATATAAGAAGTAACAGGAATTTCTATTTAGATATAGAAATTTCTATTTCTGTATCTATTTCTAGTATAGGACTTTATATTTAGATAATCTTGTATTTAGATAATCTTCCATTTAGCAAGATTATCTACCTTGGTGTATATCACTGAATATGTTATATTTTAAAACACAAGAAACAGAACAATTAGACCAAAGCCTGGGCCTATCAAAAAGGAAGCATTTTCTTTGAATTTTGCTTGAATTTGGCAGTCTTCAAGGTAACAGTACACAGGTAGGAGCAACATTCCAAATGTAGTTGACATTATTTCAAAACCCAGAGCTGTCTACTTAGACATATTTCTCATTCTTAGTGAATGATTGTGATACAAGAGTTCTCAAGGATTCTCAGTGAGTGATTCAGAGTTACATACTACAGGCTATGTCTCTATCAGTGACTAAGGTTGGTTTTACCTTGCCATGCCTCATTTTCCTTCAATATTAAATAAAACAAGCTGCACATAAGGTGTTTTGTCTATGTATCCCAACTCCATACCTTCCTTGATTCATTAGCAACCAGATTGTTGTGGATCAAGGCACGATGATGGTAGAAATGCATCCACCTTGCTCTGGGCTATAAATACTGCCATTGGTGTCTGTTATTCAGGGGTCCACTGGTATTTGGAAGCACAAATGAAGGGTAGCATGTACTTTTATCTGAATTGGGCTTAGAGAAATTAGGTACCACCATGCAATATCAAAGTAGGTAGTAACTTTCTCTCCAGTTAGTCCACTCATTTTATTTTGGGAGCAGGTAACTTAACCCCTGGATTTAGCCCAGGGGCAGTTTATTAGAGAGCTACATCCTTATCCCTTTCATTTCATTTATTTATTTATTAATTTACTTACTTATTTATTTATTTATTTATTTATTTAGAGTTAGGGTCTCACTAAGTTGCTTAGGGCCTTACTTAGACGTTCAGACTGGCCTTAACTTGAAATCCTCTCTGCTCAGCCTACCAAGTCACTGGGATTAGGCATACACCATCTCACTAGACCAGTCTACCCTTTTAATAGCATAAAACAAGCATGTGAGCTTAGGCTTGCATAGCAGTTCAGTACAACATTACTGCATGCCTTTATTTTCTTACATGTTCTTTAGTGCAATGCATGAACAGTCTTGTATTTGCACTTTGTGTACCATAGGACAAAATTCTGTTTTAAGATATGCACATCCAGCTGTCTGTCTATCCATCTTCTGTTCCGTTATGGTGCATTGGTTTTTCCTTTTTGTGGCACTAGGGATTGAACCTAGACGTGCTCTACCACTGGGCTATACCCAAATCTATTTATTTATTTATTTATTTGGTTATTTTTTTCAGACAGGGTCTTGCTAAGCTGCTGAGGCAATCTTTAGACTTGTGATCCTCCTATCTCAGCCTTCCAAGTCACTGAGATTACAGGTAGGTACCTCTATCATGTGTTCTTAGTGAAAGAAATTTAAGAAAATTTACAGATTTGTAGATTTTTAAATTTATTTTTCCTTTCAATTATAGACTACATTTATATAATGTTGAAAATTTAGAATTATTAAGGTTTCTTAATGTTCAAATACTTACTAAATTATTAGTGATTGTTTAAATACTTGAGAATAGCTTTCTGTTATTAACATGGCTAAATCAATTTTTTGTTAAATATGCTATCATTAGATATATTCTTTTTCCTATACCTCAAGTATTCTATGTTCTGATAAATTGAATATGTTAGGAGTAAATAAAAATGGTTCATTAATTATCTGCTTAGATAATTAAATCTTCTTTTTAATGTGTTATTGTGATTTTAATTTAACATCTATATTTCATTCTAAAAATTATATTGTATGTTTGCAAAAATTATAGACTTCTCTAGATTTCATCTTGTTTTAAAATTTATCTCATATATTTTATCTATATTTTTGGACTGATTCTTCAAAGATCATTAAATATATTGATGGGTAGAGTATGTATAGTAGTTCCTACTTTTTTCTGCTGACTTTTACTTCTGTTTGACTTCTTTTCTTCTGTAGTTGTTCATCTTTGATATTGAGGTCATATTTTTTTCAATTTAATCTGTTAATATCCTGAGGGTTTAAATAGAGAATGATTTCCACTAAAAACAGGTTTTAATTTGCTTCTTCTGGGTTACAATGAAAATTGCTAACCTGAGAAACTATATTGAACTTTACTTTTCTATATCAGTATATGATTTTTATGACTAGATAGCCATTGCTAATTTGAACTTCAGATCCCAGTAAGATCTATAATTGAAAATACTCAAGACTTATTATTTTTAACCCACAGCCATAGAAGTAAAAGATGGTTTTATTGTAGTCTTCCATTGCTGATAGGCTTACTTTGGTACTCTCCTGCTTTAAGTTTTAGTTCCCAGTGAGTGTCTGTGCTTAATATGGGTCTCAGACTCAGCCTTCTTTCTCTTCAGAAGTCCATGATTTAGCTGATTTTTCCTAAACTGAAAATGAATTTGCCCATAAAAGCAGATCCATATTTCTTGTTTGATTAACATCACTTTTCTGATTGCAAATAACTATGCATTATTTTGCATTTATTTTTTTGGCAGAAGTACTCAGTCACTTGCCTTATTTTCTTGCAATTTCAGTAGCATGTTAATGCTTATGTTTATCATATTTTATCCTACTTATATTGCAGACTGATATGATTTAGAAATATACTCTAACATATTTACTAATAAAAGCAGATTTTTAAATGTATATTTGTATTATTAATATCTAAATTTTAAATTTTAACATAAAATACAGAGAAACAATAAAAGAGGAAATTCAACAGGAGTCCTCACAGAAAGAAACACATTTAGATTGGATTGAATTTTCTTGCAGTTTTGTAATAAGGAAAAATTAGACTGGAATAGCTATGATTCCTGGCCCTACCTCTGAGGTAATATTTATATGCTGTCAGCAATTCAGTCTTTCTTCATGTCTAAAACTTTATACATTTTCTCCTCTACAAGCCCAGAAAGTTCCTAGTATCCCTCTATCATACACAGTTATTGATTTAGACTAGAGTATTTTTTCCTTTAAGTTAAAATGACTTTTATTTTAAGTATCCAAATTTAAGATAGTAAGTATGGATCATCAATAGGCTTCTGGATGAAAAATTGAAAACTAATCATATGTCCTTCATCAGGTATACAGATTAAGCCAAGTCATTCTATTTGTCTGTGATGTATTTTTCCAGGAATAGTAATATAATGAAATTTGGAACACAAAGAATAATGAAAAATGTGCTTTTGGAAAATTTCTTCCACTGTATACAGCAATGATTTCCAGTTACATTTCTTGTTCCAACAGTGATAGGAACCAGAGAGCAAGCAATGATGTACATTCTTGGCAGTAGTTTTATACTTATGTATAAAATCACAATTAGGATGACATTAATACTGTGGTCAGCAGACCCAGGAGATAGTAAACATTTGAATAACTGTCAGGTTTTGATTTGGTAAGCTCAAAATATTAACTTTTTCCAAGATCTCTCCTATGCCAGTCACCATATTTAAGCTGCTGGAATTAGGGTTCCTTGTGTCAGAACCCTAATAAATCACCTATTTCTATTAGAAATGGAAAGCCAAAAATAACATTCTAAAATAAAAAAACTGATTGAACCTATACTGTGCAATAAGGATACTCTTTTTCTTTCATAAGGATTTGAAAATACAAGTAGAAAAAATAAAAAAATATTTAAACCAATTTATTTTTTATTCAGACATCTATCAAATTCCTACAGTGACTGAATCATCAGGAGATTTACTAAGGAAAACTGAAGACATTGGACTAAGTGTAATCTCTTCTATGATATTTTATGATATCTTAAAATATAGAAGAAACCTTCACATATGTGTGACTTGCTTGAAACCTGAGAGAGAATTATATCTCTGCTAAGAGATAATCTTCACTTGTGGAATATATTAAAAATAACTGAAATTTTAGAAGTCCGGGGCATGGCAGAATTTAAAAAATAAGTCTTGTAAGAGTAACAATAGAAACACTTAGAAATTTGTGTGAAAATAAGATTGGAACAAAAAACTAATATTTATCATGACCACTCCCAGGCAGCTTCTGTAAAATACTGTGAGAGGGAAAGGGGGACATCTTGATTATTGTAAAGATACAGCTGCCTGAGCAGGCATGTTTTTGCCAGAGACAACTGGTAAAATTACCTGTTAGCTGAGACCAAGAGGAAAGTTAATAAATTAAGGCTTTCTGACCAACAGAGCACAGCACTTACTATGCTACCCAGAACCTTCCACATTCATAGCCACAGAAAATTTCTAATTGTATATTTTTGATTATAGACTTGATTTAAAACACCTAGACTTGACAACTAGTCTTAAAAAAAAACCAAACAACTGTATTGCCAGTGTGATCCCAAGGCAGGTTAAACTATAGGACTGGTGAACCTCTTAAAGTAAATACCAGTCCCAGGAATTTTTACGTACAAAAACCAGATTTTTAAAGTGTTGCCACATCCAGAAAAGACATTTTATATAATGTTTAAAGTGTCACAGAGAAAACATATATGTTTAGATTCATGAAAAGTGAAAACAAGAATCTGTTTGATTCACAAGCTATGAATGTCACTCCCCTACTAGAGCAAGAAAATTTTACTGTCATTATCCTATAAGCAAAGAGTATCAGAGACAACTGCATATTGTTCTCATTTTCCATTTTATAAAACTGAGTTTTTATTTTAAGCATCATCATTACCAAATTATTTTTGTTTGTATTTAAGGCTAATAAATCATTTGTCAGCAAGATACAACTAGATCACTGGAAGTAACATCTAGACATGGTGGAGCGAACTGTGCTCCACCCAGAAATATTGTACTTCAGGCTTTAGTCAGTAATTGCTCTTGGATTTTCTCCCTTTGGGGAGAATTGGATGTACTTTATGTGTGCATAAACACTTAAAAATATACATGAGTAGAATGTGTGAAGTGAAATTATTTTTGTGAAGGAAGTTCTAGGCAAAGGAGACGGAGGAGGAAAAGGGGAGGGAGAAGGCACAAGAGGAGAAGAAGGAGGCTCAGCCAGTCAATTTTCACATTCAACTTTCCATTTCTGTGCCAGAAAATAAACCCTTTATTCCTAACATCCACTTTTTTTATGAAGCTTATATAACTTAGAAACTAAGGGGTTCCTATTTTGTCTAAATCAATCACAGTTTCTGTCTTTCTACTTTCAGTGATTTGTTGGAAAATTGACATTAGTTTTATTCTGAATTATAGAATTATGAGAAGACTTCTGAGTGTCAGGGAAATTTCTACCTTGAACTTCAGCAGGGAGCCTTAAAAATAGGAGTAAGCCTATAACAACGGTTGATGCTGGTAGTTACTTGGAAACCCTGAGAGCAATTAGTCCTAGGCTAAAGCCAATCCTGAGGACAGAAAAGTCAAGGGGTAGATAATTTAATGACTAATGACCTACATTATGCCATCTTTTCAGTGAATTCAGAAAGTTACTGTAATTTCCAGTTACATATATCAATAAATGTCCTCATAGTTTAAGCAAGTTTAGATAAGGCTTTATAAATGTAGTGTGCATGTGTGTATGTGTATATATATAAAATGAGGTATTATTCACTTATAAAGAAATATGAAATCATATCATTTACAGGAAAATTAATACAAATAACATTATAAACACAAATGAAATTGTCACAATGAAACTCACTATTTTGTACAATTCAAATGCTGTAATAAAGATTAAAAAACAAATAAGACTTTATATTAATTAAACCAGAAATCTAATTACTTTAACCATTCTTTCCAGTTATTCCTTTCAGAAAATTTAGAGGGTCCTTGTGAAAAGATACCACCTAGGTCAATTGTCTGGTACCATCCACACTTTTCCCCCACACATATCAGGCATCTCAGTTGTTCGCTCTTCTAGAAAAACACGTACTTTTAAAATCTTTTTTCCTTCTTTCTGTCTCCTTTAAAATAAAATGAAATAGATTGTTTTATCTTGATCTGTCTAGTCATTGAAAAACATTACACAATCCTTTTTGTTACTGTTGTTATTTTATTTTTTTTATTTTTACTTTAATTTTCTTTCGCTCTTTATGGAAACCTGGATTCACACTGCTAATTATATGAATAGTATACGTGGGTCACATACAATCCTGCTACTCATGATAGAGCGAAAAAATTAAAGTGTTATGGTTTGGATGTGAGGTATACTCAAAAAGCTCATGCATGAGAAAATGCAGGAAGGTTCAGAGGACAAATGATTGGGTTGTGAGAATCTTAACTCAATCAGTGATTTAATCCCCATTCTCTGATAGGGATTAACTGAGTGGTACCTGAAGTGGTAGGGTGCGCCTGGAGGAGGTGGGAGCTAGGGCATGGCTTTGGTGTATATATTTGTATCTGGAGAGTAGAGTGTCTCCAGATCTATTACCTGATCATCTACTCCCTGATGATTCAAGCCGCTTCCCTCTGCCACACTCTTCCACCATAATGTTTTCCCTCACCTTGAATCCTGAGGAATAGAGCCAGCATTCTCTGGACTAAGACCTCTGAAACCATGAGCCCTCAAATAAACTTTTCCTCCTCTATAATTGTGCTGTTTGGGTCCTTTAGTCATAGCAGCAATAAAACTGACTGAAAAAAAGTAAAAGTAAAATAACAACAGCAAAAAAAGGACTTGTGTTTTTTCAATTGACTGGATGAATCAAGATAGAATAATCTATTTCATTATATTTTTTGTTCAGCAGAGTTGTCAATGTAGTGTTTTCTTGTGCTTGGAAATGGTAATGCTATCACTATCATTTATTTCTTCATGGGGTTCCAAATTACATTTTGACCTATAGGATTCCCTTGAGCTTTTCTTGCTGAGCAGGTCTAGTGGTTACAAAGTCCTTCAGCATTTGTTCATCTGAAAATGTTTTAATTTCTACTGCCTTTTTTTTTTTAAATTTTTTTTTATTAAGTTGTTGATGGGCCTTTTATTTTACTTATTTATATGTGGTGCTGAGAATCGAACCCAGTGCCTCACACATGCTAGGCAAGTGCTCTACCACTGGGCCACAACCCCAACCTCTACTGCCTTTTTGAAGGACGGTTTTGCTGGCTATAATTCTTAGTGAACAGTATTTGTTGTTGTTTGTAATTGACTTCTGGCCTGCAAATTTTCTGAAGAGAAATGTGCTTATAAACTTATCAGGATCCCTTTTATGTGAGGTTGCTTTTCTCCTACTATTCTCAAGATTCTTTATCTGTTTTGAATGTTTGTTTCAATGTGTTTCTTCTTTAGTTCATCTTATTTGTAGTACATTAAGCATCTTAAAAGTTTATATTCATTTTTAAATAACACTTGCAAAAATTTTAGGTATCATTTAATAAGATATTTTTTCTACCCCTTTCTCTCTTCTTCTGAAAATCCAAAAGGATCTATGAGGTCACTTGCTCACATTCCACAGATCCATTCGGCTCTGTTCACCTTTCTTCAATCTTTTCCCTTTTTACTTCTCAGACTCGATAATTTAAACTGTCCTGTATTCTGCCTGTTCCAAACTACTTTTGAATTTCTCTATTGAATTTTCCTTTCAATTATTGTGTTTTTCTGCTCTAGAATTTCTTTCTGGTTTAATTTTAGGTCTTCTATCTTTATTGATATTTACAATTTGTTTGTAAATTACTGTCTCGAATTTTTTCACATATTCCTTTATTTCTATGGACATATTTAAAAAGTCATTTTATAATGTTTATCTAGTAGATCTGCCATGGAATTTTTTCAGGGACACTTTTTATTTACTATTTGTTTTCTATAATTGAACCCTACTGTCCTGTTTTAAAAAATATCTTGGGGTTTTGTTTGTGGCAGTGTTATTGATAATTAGACATTTCATTCTATTTATCTGGTAACTCTGGAAATCAGGTTCTCCCATTTCCCCAGTTTCATTTTTTTAAATTATTTTATTTATTCACTTTTGTATTTATTTCCTTTCACAGGCTGTCTCTCTGACAAGGATCAGGCTGAGGTATATAATTAATTAAGTATATAATTTGGTATCATCTGAGCCTGAACCTATACCTTTTCCTGGGCATGGGTGCTTATATTCAAATTTCTCAGATATATATTATTGCTTCTTAATGATCTAGTCTTAAATGCTTGACCTATAAAAAGGGGAAAGGAGAAAACTGGAGATTAATGTTATCAAGGATATTAGTCCTTTAAATTGTGTGGAAATCACTTCAGCTTGAGAAGGAAATGCTTGTAATAGTTGGAACCAGTGCAAACAAAATGGACACCATCCTTTCTTTGCACCTGCTACACTGTGACCAAATATGACAATCACTGATCACAACACAGAACTCCAATGCTTGTAGGAAAGGGTGTTTTTGGCTACCCTAACTCCTAAGCAGTGTGTTATATGTGAAAGGTATTTGTGCACAGATACTTGCCATTGGCTTAGGGTGGGCGATGGTACTAACTACTGTATAAAGAGCTGAATTTGACTAAAATTTACTACAATTAACCTATTCAAGACTTCCCTGGGAAGTTGCAAACCCTCAGCAAACCAGAGTTCTATCCATGATCACTGATGCACGCTTGTAATCCCACTGGTTTGGTCAGCTGAGGCAGGAAGATCACAAGTTCAAGGCCAGCCTCAGCAGTTTAGCGAAGCCTTAAGCAAATTAGAAAGATCCTGTCTCAAAATTAAAAAAAAAAATAAAAAGGGAGGGAGATATGGCTCAGTGATTAAACACCTCTAGGTTTATTCCCTGATACCACAGTAATAAATAAATAGATAGATAGATAAATAAATAAATAAATAGATAGATAGATAGATAGATAGATAGATAGATAAATAGCTTCAGAGTTTGAAAATAGTTCCATTGGAAAGAGTCTGCCAATGTAATTATTGTCCATAGGAAATTCTGATTCTTGATATTTTCTACTCTGCCATCTTTTCCAGAATCATCACTTTGTTGTTATTTGCTATTATAAATAAGGACTGTTTTGAATATTTTATACACAAATCAGTATAATTAATTCAAAATATTACTTTAGTGTCTGCCTTGTGCAAAGGGCTTTGGTGTTTTGTGTATTTTATGTCAAGCACTGAGGTATTCATCAACTTGGACTTTGCCACCATAGAGCTTACACAGTAGTGAATGCAGAGGCATGAAATAAATTCTCACAAGTACTTATTTTTGTGGTAAAAATTACCCAGTTGTGTATAATATTTTACAGGAGAATAAAATTTGGAAGAAAATATATTTTTCAGTAAGAAAAATAAAACTTTCTGAGAAACTAATGTGTAATATGAAGTTTGAACAATTAATTAGAAGGGAAAGTGAGATTTTCACAAAGAAACAACCTGCATGAATTTCCAAATGTGGGAAGAGCACCCTTTACTACAGAAAGAAAAAACTACATGTCTGGAAGAAGGAAGAAAGTACATAAGATAAATCTGAATAAATGGGAAGCCCAAGTGTGCAAAAAGTTGGATCATATTTGCAGTATAATAGTGTCAGTTATAAATTGTTATGAGCATAGAAAATACTTTACATATTGAAAATATGCCTGACACATGGCTTTAGAGTTTTATACAATATTTGTCTGATCAATTAAACTCTATTTGGATTTGACATCATTTGTGTAATTCATTTATAATATACTGGCTGGTGTGTATAAGAGGAGAATGTATGAAAAAATACACTAAGATTTCTAATGTGTACATTTAGATAGGAATGGTGGAGGACTAATTATAATAAAGAAATAAAGTGCTTACAGTTCCAAAGAAAGTAAATTAAATATGGTATAATTAGAATCAAGAAGAAATAGAATAGCTGTATTTGTTTTTACAATTATTATCTGTCTAAAAATTCCAAGTAAAGGTATTAAATGCAGAATTTTTTTCTATTTATTTCTTTATAAAAATGGGCAAGAAATTTTTTTGTAAATTGTCAGAGAGGAAATATTTTGTGTTTTGGGGCTGGCCTTAGGGGGAGTCTCTATTGAAATTATTCAAATTTAGCACAACAAAATAAAAGCTAGGTTGTGGCTCAGTGGTAGAGCACTTGATTAGCATGTGTGAGTTACTGGGTTCAAATTCTCAGCACCACATATAAATAAATAAAATAAAGGTCCATTGACAACTAAAAAATATTTTTAAAAAACTGCACAAACAAAATGAAGAAAAATACATAATAAAGTATTATCTGAAATTCCATTTAAGTAAAGTGAAACATAATAATAAAATGTTTTTCTTGAAGAATATCAATCTTGACTTAAACTAGGAAACTTTAACAGACTCATACACATAGAAAAGAGGTAAAATACCTACCACCAAAAACAGGAATCTCAAAGGAAAAGGGAAAATGTAAGGACATTTATAGAGTTAGGTTCTGCTTAAACTTTATTTTTTTAATTTTAAAAATTTATTTATTTATTTATTCTACTTAGATATACATGAGAGCAAAATGCATTTTAATTCATTGTAAACACATGGAGCACAACTTTTCATTTTTCTGGTTGTACGTGATGTAGAATCACATCATATATGCAGTCATATATGAAGCTAGGGCTATGATGTCCATCTTATTCCACCATCTTTACTGTTCGCATGCCCCCTCTCCCTTCCCTCCCCTTTGAACAAAGTTCCTCCATTCTTCCCGTGTTCCCTCCCGCATTATGGATCAGCATCCACTTATCAGAGAGAACATTCAGCTTTTGGTTTTTTGGGATTGGCTTACTTCATGTAGCATGATATTATCCAACTCCATCCATTTACCTGCAGATGCCATAATTTTATTCTCTTTTATTGCTGAGTAATATTCCATGTGTATATATACCACAGTTTCTTTATCCATTCATCTATCAAAGGACTTCTAGGTTGATTCCACAATGTAGCTATTGTGAATTGAGCTGCGATAAACATTGTTGCTGCATCACTGTAGGATGCTGTTTTTAACTCTACTGGGTATAGACCCGAAGACTGGGATAGCTGGGTCAAATGGTCATTCCATTCCAAGTTTTCTAAGGAATCTCCATACTGCTTTCCAGATTGTACCAATTTGCAGTCCCACCAGCAATGTATGAGTGTGCCTTTTCCCCCACAACCTCGTCAACACTTATTGTGGCTTGTATTCTTGATAATTACCATTCTGACTAGAGAGAGATGAAATCTTAGTTTTGATTTGTATTTCTTTAATTGCTAGAGATGTTGAACATTTGTTCATATGTCTGTTCATTGCTTGTATATTGTCTTCTGAGAAGTGTCTGTTCAGCTCCCTTAGCCCATTTATTCATTGGGCAATTTGTTTTTTTGATGTTAAGTTTTTTGAGTTCTTTATATATCCCGGAGATTAGTGCTCTATCTGATGTGCATGTGACAAAAATTTGTTCCCAGAATGTAGGCCCTCTGTTCACTTGAATGATTGTTTCTTTTGCTGAGAAGCTGCTTTTTTTTTTTTTTTTTTAGTTTATTTATCTGCATTTCAAGTCATAGCACATATATAGATCTCAGTTTTTCCATTTCTCTGGTTGCAAACCAGATAAAGTTACACCAATTGTGTTTTCATACATGCACCAAGGGTAGTGATGACGATCTCAATCAACCATCTTTACTATACCCATTCCCCTTTCCTGCCCCCCCCATGCCACTTCCAGTGTTCCTCTATTTCCCTTATGTTTCCCATTCCCACCTCCCTTATTCATCACCATCCACTAATCAGAGAGAACATTCAGCATTTGGTTTTTTGGGATTGGCTTACTTCACTTAGCATAATGCTTTCCAATTCCATCCATTTGCCTCCAAATGCCATAATTTTATTCTCTTTTATTGCTGTATAATATTCCATTGTGTGTATGTACCACAGTTTCTTTATCCATTCATCTATTGAAGGACATCTGGGTTGCTTCCACAGTTTTGCAATTGTGAATTGTGCTGCTATAAACATTGAAGTGGCTGCTTTACTGTACTGTGCTCTTTTTAAGTCTTTAAGGTATAGGCCAAGGAGTGGGATAGCTGGGTCAAATGGTGGTTCCATTCCAAGTTTTTTAAGCAGTCTCCATACTGCTTTCCAGATTGGTGGCACCAGTTTTCAATCCCACAAGCAATGTTTAAGTGTACCTTTTTCTCCACATCCTCGCCAGCACTTACTGTTGCTGGTATTTTGGATAGCTGCCATTCTGACTGGGGTGAGATGAAATCTGAGGGTAGTTTTGATTTGCATTTCTCTAATGGCTAGCGACGTTGAACATTTCTTCATATATATGTTTATTGATTGTATATCATCTTCTGAGAGGTTTCTATTCAGCTCCTTAGCCCATTTATTGATTGGATTATTTGATTTTTTGGTGTTAAGTTTTTTGAGCTCTTTATATATCCTGGAGATGTGTGCTCTATCTGATGTGCGTGTGGCAAAAATTTGCTCCCAGAATGTAGGCTCTCTGTTCACTTCATTGATAGTTTCTCTTGCTGAGAAGAAGCTTTTTAGTTTAAGTCCATCCCATTTATTGATTCTTGCTTTTATTTCTTGTGCTATAGGAGTCTTGTTAAGGAATTCGGGGCCTAATCCCATGTGATGAAGATTTGG